>JAQZBX010029343.1:0-27348 GCA_029593785.1 Cabassous unicinctus | reverse complement strand
TCCCACTGTACTTGCTGAGAGTTCCATACATACCCAAAAATGAGACACATTGTACACTTGAGAATAGGTATGGGCCCAAGCAAGCAAGCTGTTGGTATGTATCCTAAGGATGATAAGACAAATGAGAGTGACTAAAATGTGTAACTTGTGTCCATCCAAGAGGACACAACCTAATTGCTCATCCTGTGACAGCAATGTTCTGCTCTGTGTTGTATGGCCAGGCTGAGTGTACCACACATGGGGCTCATCCACTAATGGCTGTGGTGTCACAATTTCAACCTGTATCAAAATGGGGGAACTCATTATGGACCAGAGAGCTGATACAAAAGTCCCCTTTAGAATTGTTGCTGCTATTGATGGTACTGTCACTTCTACCTACAATGGCTAAACATTGTTTATTCAAGGTGTTATTCAAGGTGTTACAATTTCTTTTGTAATCCTGCACCCCAGGGAGCAATAAGAGTGAGCCACTTTACATGGGGTGCCTTCAAGATCCAAGACCATACCATGGTTTTAGTTGCTCTACCATAGAGCACGGTTACACAATATGTCCCTGCGGTCACATCTGGGGTTTCAGCAAGGGGTCTTTTGTTGCAATTTGAAACTGGATCACAGCCACCGTTATATGCAATAGAGCTTCTATGGGCATTACACCACCCTGTAGGGGGCACTCATTCAATTGTTGGACCATGGTCCACAGCGTCTTGTGCCACTTGTGCAGAAACAGCCCAACTATCAGTACAAAGAGTTAAAGGGCTTTTTTTCCCCCTACAATGAACCACACAGCCTGCAATTCAGCCCACTCCTTACTTTGACTAAAGCCCATTTCACACCATATGGTGTTAGCCCTAGGCTGGATGGCCACAGCCATCCACGGAGCAGACCGGCCTCAACTGGCCTTGTCTGCACACCACACAGACTCTGGGACTGCCTGCACTCAGCTCCAAAGGAGGACCGTGTGTCCCAGATGGGGGTCATCCCTGTGCCAGTGTTCAAAGCTGCATATGTCAGGGGTCACAAAACATGCTGCATCTCTCTACTTAGAGGACTGGAAGCAAAATCATCTCACTGCTCCAAATACGCACCCCACTCAGCAAGGGCCACTGCCTGAGCCACCCCACCACAAGGCCTGGTCACCCAGCTTTTGATGGGGTAGGTGGTGAATATTTTTACTGGGGCTTCTTGAGTTATAGTTTCAGTACTCTGAGCCACTATGCTTCTCTATGCTGCTGGTGCTCCGCACTACCCACGCAGCTCACACTGCTCTGTGCTGCAACTGGATTGCTTGCTTCAGCATTTCCTGTGTGGTGTCCTGCAGCAAGGAAAGGAACACTGATCCTACCCAGGCAGAAGCTGCATGCAGTTTCATATCACTCAAGGGCTCAGCCGGCTGCAGAGGACCCTGTATAGCCACTGGGGTGTTATCTGGAATCTCTGCAGGACAGGCACACCAGCAGGACAGCCACTCTGCCACCTCAGCCCCCATTCAGGTGGGTGTCTACCCAAGGTCCATACCCCCGACCTCCTTCTCAGCAGGTACAGTGGGTGTGCAGGGCAACATCCTGCCAACTATGACAATTGTTAACTGTGTCCATGACAGGGCTCGTGAGGGGCATAAGCAAAAAACACACGAGGAGGAGAGTTATAATGGTCCACACTGGGATGCAGCCATGCAGCAGAAAAATCATCATCCTTCTGGCTGACCCATTAGTTATTAGCACGGATGATCTCATCTTTTGGCATGCAACAGTGAGCATAACATTTGGATACAATAGTGAGACTAGAATGTTGATCAGATTATATAACATACTGTTATTACTCATACATCCTCGGTCTCAGGATTGTTTAGAGAACATTTGCTGCAAGCTAGTTCTATCAGCTACTTTTGGACACAGATACAAGGATAAAGTGGGGACTGAGGCCACCCCCTGACACCAGCCGCCAGCTGGCTGCAACCAGCTGGGGCTGAAGCCGTCACCAGAATTAACGATCCCCACACTGCCTAAGCCTAAGGTGGAGTAAATGCAGATCCCCAAAAGTCTCAGCACCAGGTGCCCTCTCAGCCCAGCTGAGGCCTGGGTTGATTTTCCCCAGGCTTTGGAGCTCCCAAGAAGCTGGGATGGCCAATTGCTTGGCATTCTGGGGCTCCTATTCCACCTCTTCCCAGCAGTTTCCCATTCTTTTACTCTTATACTTGAGTTACAAGTTTGGTATATATCAGATATATCATTTATTATTCTAATGGGAAAAAAAATAGAACCATCTCTGGGATGGAAGCTTATGAAAGTTAACTCACCTAATAGAAAGAAGGGATGTGAAAAAGAAACAGTACGATGTCTAAACAATGAAACTAGGGCTTGAACAGAAAAGAAAAAGGAAAAAATTCTCCTGAGGGCACCTTTAAGGAAACAATCCATCAGACAGGATAATAATTATGATCAAAATTAGGCACCAAATTACAGAACATAAAGAAGCCATCACTTCTATCAAGGTGATCCCAATACAGAGATCCCAGGCTCAGACAAAAGAGGGCAAAACTGGGAAGGAAGAGAAATATTGGCAAGATTACCAAGGAAAAGGTCAAGGAGATACAGAAGAGTGGCCAGTGATAGAAAGGGTATGTGTGGGAAAAGGAAGTAGGGTAGAGTTGTAAAGTTCCAATGGCTATTTTTGTTCTTATTTTTGTTTTTTAGTTAAGAATTTTGAGCTAATCTTGTGCTTGAAATCACGTGAATAGATAATTTGGTTGAAAGGTAAACCTTAAGCTAATCCACAGCTCCAGTCACCAGGTCAGTTTGGCCACAGCTTGGGAGATCCACAGTTGGTTATGTACCCCATTGGGGATGATTTGTCCTGTCCACAGGGGACTGGCCCTACTGGTTCGATGACACTGGAGATTTAAACATGACATCTATGCCTCCCTAGGAAAATCACCTTAATGCCTGCTTGCACTCAAGGCCCTTCATGGTGTCCATGAAGCAGGAGTCACTCTCAGTAAACACAACAGGTCATTGACATGGAAGGAGTAAGGACAGGGCTTCACAGGCAGACCCACACATCCCTGGCCTTCTGTCTACATGGGGTGTGGGAGGTTGCATGGACAGGTCTGGCCCCCCAAGGCCCCTCAGGCAGCCTTTGGGTGCCATCTGGAGAATAGAAACCTTGGTGGCAGGGCATACTCCCACAGAATCATTGTAGGCATCAGCTCCACAGGGCAAGGGCTGTGTCTCTCACCTTGTCCAGAGTGATTCTGGGTAGCAAATGTGTGAAGTGGTGGACAGGTGGCCCTCCAGCTCTCCCAGGTGCTGCATCAGCTGTTCTTGAAGAAATAAGGGTTGACTCAGACTGAGTTTCTTGTCCTGGGTTAGAGAACCTGGCATTGGAGACCAGGCTTCACTTTTGAGCATGTCTGCAACTGGTTTACCAACTACTGGTGGCACCAAAAATTCCTCTCCCTGAGCCTGGAGCAGGCCCTGACAGGGCTGTCAGGTGACCCCCACACTAATGCCCAGTGTGGGGACAGGACTGCATGTTCAGGTGAGTGACCTGAGGGCATAGGCTTCTCATGGTTTGTTGGTGGGCTGCTGGCTTCTTAAAGGCTTCATGCTCATCCTGTGCCCCATTGGCAGGTTCAGTTTTTCCCAGTTGCTCCTTTGAGGCTGAATATTGGTAAGGTGGGGCTGTGACAGCCATTCTGTTTGAAAGTCATTGTGCAGTCAGGGGCAGGAGACAGGGCCACGGTAAGGCCAGAGGGAGGCAGTCAGTGAACCAAGTGCCACAGTTGGAGAATGTCCTGAATTAATACTTTTGGATTTTTGGTTCAGACCAAAGACAAACCGAGCAGTAAAGGTTAGTGGATTGAAGCAATGGTGATGCCCTCTCCTGACCAGCAGATGCTCTTAACTGCTCAGAAGCCCTCACTAAGATGGAAGAAGGAGGCTGGGCATTAGAGCATGACTGAGCCTCCCCTCCCTCTGACTCCACTGCACTTTCAGCAGCAAGTGAGGAAAATGACCCACCTCAGTCCCCATAGGTCATCCAAGTTTTATGGGAGCCACAGATCATGGCCCCAGAATTTCCTAGAGACAAGAGTCTTTCAAAGCTCCTAGATCCCAGGTACTGCCATCCCTATGGCCTACTGGACCACGTCATCTGTTCAGCTCCTGCTCTGAGAGCAAGGCTGGGAGAGGTGGTTCATGGCAGCTGAGAGCAGAGGCAGCTGTACCATGGGATGGAAGGAGCCCTTCATGGCCACAGGTGGGGTTGGCTTCCTACCGAGAATGGAAAAAGCAGACTTAGAAAAAGAAAAAGTGTGCAGTATTTACATATTTATAATATTTCGTATTTTAAAACATCATTGAATTTATTCATCAATTGTAACATATGTACCACACTAATGTAAGATGTTATTAATAGGGGAAGATGTGGGAGGGGGAAGGTTGAGATATATGGGAATCCCTTGTATTTTGTTGTTTGTTTGTTTGAAAGTGATATTTTAGTGGACATTCTGTATTTTATATGACAACCTTACACGGGAACCATAATGTTTCCAAAGTTATATGAAGTTGACAATTTTTTCTCAAATTCTATATTAATCATTAATTTACATTCTATTGTACATTTTAAAATCTTGATCTTAATTTATGCTACAGTAGATTTTATATCAATTCCTTCTTTGCACAAATGATAATTTTTATAGTAATTTAGATTTTATTTTAAATTTTTTTAAAGATACTTAGATTACATAAATGTTACACAAAAATATAGGGATTCCCATATGCCCCACCTTCTATTTTTAATGTAACTTTTCTATAATCTAAAACCTCTTTAGGGGAGTGGGTGTGGCTCAATCGATAGAGCTCCCGTTTACCATATGGGAAGCCCTGGGTTCGCTTCCCGGGGCCTCCTTGTGAGGGCAGGCCAGCCCACGCGGCACGGTGGGCTGATGCAGCGGGACCTCACAGCAAGGGGGAGATAAGCAGACACGGAGAAAACACACAGCGAATGGACACAGCAAGCACAAGCAGCAAGGGGGGGATAAATAAATAAATAAATACCTTTAAAAAAATAAAACCTCTTAAAAATAAAGTTTATTATATTTTAAAAATATCATAGAGTCAATTTGACCAATGTTTTCTAAAGTTCCTCCTCTGCCATAAGTGCTTCTTCTAGCACCACACCTGCATCTTCTACTCCTCCTTTGATGAGCTTGAAACTGATGGAATAAAGAAGGGGCTGGTGGCTCATGTGGCTGGCCAGCAGGAGGGCTGGGACCCAAGCTGGGGCTGACACCCCTGTCCAGTCCTACCCATGACCCTGTTTCACATCTGTTCCTCCTTAGCCTTTAAAGCTCTGACACCAGCATCTCATGGATTCCTGGCTGATTGAATCCCAGACCCAGCCCCACCTTGCTGTCTGACCATGGCCAGGTTCACCTAACAGCACTGTGCCTCTGTTTTCCCACCTGTGAAATGGGGCTAATGTTAGGACCTGCCATGTGGACTTGCTGTAGAGATTATCTGGGGTTAACCAAAGTCTTGGAGCCCAGTCTGAGAGACAGTGAATGTTTCATGAATATTGATTCTGTAAATTATTAGTTACTTGCTTCCTGATACTCCTTTAATGCATCATGATTTGTTTACTCCACTTTTAGGCTCTTGCTAATCCTTTTCAAATTTTCAGTATTGTAGAGGTGTTCCATTTACCATCATGGTAAATACAGTTGTTAATGTGCTTCAAGTTTCCAGTAATTTTATCAAGTGTCTCTGGGGCCAGGCCCTCAGAGTCCAGCCCCTAGTTCTCCCCTCTCACAGGCCTCAGGATGACTGCCAAGCACAGAGTGACTCATGATATTTGGGCCTCACAGACAGTCAGGGGCTGGGCCCAGATTCGAACCCAGATTCCCAAACATGGCTGGAGTCTCTTCCCAGATGCCAGCTGTTGGGAGCCTCTACCCACCAAGGGATGGTGTTAGCTTGTCCCCTGGGTCTCTGAAGGGCACTGAGATGTAGGTAGAGGGACCAGGCTGCCATGTTGCCCCCTGGTCTCTTTTCTGCCCTGGGCCTGGCCTCTGCTTTCTGGCTGCCAGCAGCACATTGACACTTGCTGGCTGCCTCAGGATCCTGGATGATGTCCCTCACACGGGCATCCTCCATGGAAGTTTATTTCTAGATGGGCAGATGGTCAAAGGTCAGGAGAAGGACTTCACAATGCCCTGTTTGAATGCCACTGTAGATGTGCCCCTTGCCACCCTGGATGATCCCAGATCCACTAGTAGGTCTGCTCCAGACAAGATGATTAATTTCTACACAAGGTTCTATGACCTTCTAATACCTTTTTTGAGGGACCAGGAGGGTGGGAAGGGTCAGGATATTCACTTACACCCTGTGTTTTCCAGTTAGACCCAGAACCTGTGCCACTGGAACAAAGAATTTTCCTACAATATTTCCAATTACATTTAGTTTATATTGCACAATAAACTATGCACATGGCTAAAAAGGAAGAGTATAGAAAGTGTTAAAATGAAAGAGCTGTTGCTCCCCCTCAAGTGCTCCCCATCCAGAGCTCCCCCTGCAGTGTTGCCTGTTAACATCTGAACAGAATAAGATTAAGCTTCTTAGATTCCCCAGCTATCCTCCATCTTCATCCCATGGGAGCAATATAATTGTGATAGTTTTTTACTATTTATTATTGTAGTGTTGAATGTCTTAAAATATAGCAGAACATTTCAGCTTCCCAAATTATGAGGAGGAGACTGGCACTGTCAGCTCATCTAAATTCCCTAGTATTCCATGGTTTTACAGATAGATAGATAGATAGATAGATAGATAGATAGATAGATAATCTTTTCTCTTCAATATTTTGCTTTCCTGGGATTTCTAATTGCTTTTCTTTACTTTTACATTATCTACATTTATCTCATCCTTAATTTCTTCCAGTGTTTTGCGATTTCCATCTGAAGACCTTACTGCTGGGCACCATCCTTCTTCCTATTCCCATTTGGGGTAAAGTCTTCCTAGGCCTGGGGTGCAGCCTCCTTACTAAGATTTCCTAAATTGCCTCTCTGGGTTTGTTCTACTGCTTCCCTTCTAAATTCCATCTTGTTCTATCTCAAGAATACCTTATCTTATTAGAGAATATCTTAAATGAATGTTGCAAGATAAGGTACCTGGGAGATAAAGATGTGAGTTGTTATGTGTCCTCACAGTTAATTGACAATTTGGTAGGAACAGAATTCAGAGTTGAAATACTCTTTCCTTCATCAACTTGAAGGTATTGTAACATTATTTTGTAGCATTCATGTTGTTGTTGCTGGGTCTGATATCTTTCTGATGTTTATTCCTTCACAACTAACTTATTTTTCTTTCAGAGGGCTTTAAGGTTCTTTTTTATTTTTAATCTTTGTTTTAGTTTGCCAAAGGGCTGTGGATGTAAAGTACCAGAAATGGGTTAGGTTTTATAATGGGAAATTTATTTTGGTAAATGGTTGCAATTCTGAGGCCAAGAAAGAGGTGCTTCCTCACCAAAGTCAGCTATTATTGTTCCTGTTGACTGGCCACATGGTGAATCAAAATGGCCACTGATCTCTGCTGAGGTATCTGCCTTCCCCTGGACCTCTTTGTTTTCCTGCAGCCCTCTCTCAAACATGGCCAAATCAAATATTGCAGAGCTCTCTTTTCCTGTTTTTGTCTCTGTTTATACCAGACCCAGAAAGAGAGTGGAGACTCAATCTGAATCATGCCTCACTAATTTAGTCCAAATTAAAGGGACTCACACCCACAGCAGTGGATTATTTGAGAAACATAATGTTTCTCTTTTTGGGATTCATAAAAATTTCAAACTGACACAATCTTGGTCTTCTGAAATTTCACAATAATGTTGCAGTTTGTGGATCTTTTTAATTCACTTGCTGTTAAGCTCTTTGGTTTAAAGAAGAAAGTCATCTTTAAGCTCTAAACATTTCTCAAACTGTTTATTTGATATATTTTTTCATAATTTCCTCCTTCTACATTGCGTGAACTCTCTTTAGAGCACAAATTTTATTTGCATATTGAAACCCCTTGATCAATCTCCTGAATAGGTTACCCTTTTTTAAATACATCCTCCTCATTTTAATATTTTACGTGTACTTATCATTTTTTTTTCTTTGTGCTTTTTGGATTTTTCTCAAACTATGCCATTCAACAATCCTATTGCATTATTTATTTTGACAGTTACATTTTAAATTCCAAAAACTCTTTCATGATCTCTGAATTTTGGGAATGAATCATCTTCCTCACAAAAGGAATGTTCAGGTCCTAATCCCTGTCTTGTGGGTGTGAATACATTTGTATATAGATCTTTTGAAGATGTTATTAATTAAGGTGTGCACAAATGGAATGAGGGTGGGCCTTAATCCAATATGACTGAAATCCTTATGAACAATGGAAAAGAGAGACTGAAAGGGAAGCCACTGGGAGCCACCAGAAGCTGGAAGTTAATGGAATCCAGAAAAGAAAGGAGAGGATGCTGTCATGTGCATGCCAAGTGAAAGAAAAGCCAAGGAACCCCAAAGTTTGCTGAGAAACACAAAGATACCAACCCTGGCAAGGAGAGAGTCTTTTAGCCTCTGAAACTGGGAGCCAATATATTTCTATCATTAAGATCACCCACTGTAGGGTACTTGTTTTAAGAGCCTGGAAACTAATATATTATCTCCTTATGGATACAACATCTTATATTTCTCTGAGGATACTAATTAGATTTTTTTAATATATTATTCATTGGCTGAAGGGGTCCTGCTGAAACTGAGTTCCAGCTCTGCCTTGTACAGAGAAGGATATGAGGCCAGAATGAGGAAGGAGCTGCAGCCTTGCTCCTCTGGAAGTAATGTTCAGTCTTTTATTGTTGGTCTTTCAAGTGTCCACTTTCTTTCACAGTTGGAGATTCACATTGTCCTGTACATATTTATCAGCAAGACTGACTTAGTGCATGTGCCTGTGAGTGGGGACAGTCAATGTGGACTTCAGACTGGGTTGTGGGGAGCTGGTCTGAATATGGGGACCAGCAAACATGAGGAGGGTTTTTTTCTGGTAATCTGCTAACTTCCTTGTTCTTCCAAGGTTGTTCTCTTCAAGTTATTAGAATTTTCTGCCCAGGGATTCCTAATGAGTCTCCAGGCATGGGGATGTGTATGAATGCTTGGATGTTTTTTTTTTTCCTGGCTTCCAAATACCAAGTAATAGAGTGGCTTAAACAATGGGAATTTATTGGCACATGTTACTTTTCTAGAAATCCAAAATCAAGGAGTAATCAAGATGATGCTTTCTCACAGAAGACTGTGTCATTCTAGAGCTGGCTGCCAGGGATCCTTGGCCCTTGGCTTCTCTGTTACATGGGCTATTAGCCCAGCTTCTCTAGGGAAACAGAATCAACAGGAGATATTTGTAAATAGTATGAGATTTTCTAAAATTATCTCATGTGACCACGGGGATGCACAAGTCCAGATTCCAGGTTCCAAACCAGGGTCTTCAAGGAAAGTCTGATGAAGGTCTTTTATGAGTTCCTGGGAGATGATGGCTGTCCAAAAACAAGCTGGAAAATTCCCTTTGAATTCTGAAATTACTTCCCCTTTTAAAGCATTCAACTGATTGTATAAAATGTCACTCATTGCTGATGGCAATCTCCCTGCTTGATGATAGATGTAATCAGCCATCTATGCAGTAAACTCACAGATAACTAAAGTTCATAAATGTCCTTGTATAACAATTAACCCAGTGTTTGCTTGATGAAACAACAGGGCACAATTACCTGGGTGAGTTGACATATTAGCCTAACCATCACAATATATTTTGTGTGCATTCTCAAAGATTAATAACACTGGGAAAGTAGAGGTTCTTTGAACCAAGATTCTGTAGGGCTTGATTTGAGCTTATTTACTGCCAAATTTGGCCAAATCAAAAAACACCTATGTGTCATATTTTGCACTCATAATATCAAAAGGAGAAGAAAATTTATCAATATTTCTTAAATATGAGATAGAGTTGCCATGTGAAAGATAATTGATTAGTGTGTAAAATACAAGGGCTTTTATTATTTAGAGCATTAAAAATTTATAGGAAAAGTGATACAACTATTTCCAGATTTTGTATAGCTTGGTATCAGTGATGATTTCTTTTGAATCTTCTTGAAAAAGAAATACACAGAGAAAACACTATGTTATTTAAGGAAACATAAATCACAATAGATATTCCCCAACTATAAAAATTATATCATACCCATATTACACAAGCACTGAATGGAGTAGAAGTATATTCAATTTCCATTCAGAGCTTCCCAAATTACCTTCATGCACAATCTGTCCAAAAAATATTTCATGAATAATCCTAGGTAAAGTTTTCACTAACATCGAACAGCAGCATTTTAAACAAAGCAGGTTCTTCTTCTTTCAGTGTTTTTGCTTCTTTTGTGCTTCTGTTCTTATTAACTAAATGCCTATTCTTCATTTTTAACTCACAGCCTACCATGTTTACATTGCTAAGACTTTCCTAATGAAAGCAAGCCCAAGGAACCCTTTAGTTACCTTTCTAACTGGCAGTATGAATTAGAAAAATAAATTATATCATGAATCATTGATCCTATTGTGCAATTGGCCTAAGATTTTATTAGATCTTTTTATTACATCACCAAAGAAAGTATATTTCTCTCTGGCAAGATATTGTCCATTAAGAATGCAATGCACAAGGTAAAATGCTGTAACATTGTTTAATAAAACTGTGGGATCATGATAGGATGTAATAAAAAAAGATACATTATTCACATAGGTGTAAATACAATATCAAAAAGCACAAAATATTCTAAAAAGTGGGTGCAATTATCACTAGAAACAGATAGGAGCAGTTGTTTTTCTGCCTTTTTGAAGATTTAGTCATCCTGTAATGACTTAAAGAGTACTTTGAAAAAAATTGCATACAGTGCAAACCCAATTTTGTTTTATCCATATGCATAAATATATGTTAGATAATGGGATAGAGTAACTTATATGTATTTTTAAAATGGAGATTTTTAAAAAGAATCCAAACTAGAAAGACATAGTTGATTTTTCTTTTTCAATTGGGAGCATGGTGCAGAATTCATGGAAGCAAATGTCCTTCTAGGATGAGGGTAAGGCTAGAAAATTGCAGAGAGAAGGGGAAGCTCAGAGAGGGCACCTGGAAATTTTTCTACCTAAAGAAGAGTAACAATTATTAAAACATAACTTACACTGATTGAGATGTTTAGTAGAAAAGTATAATAATGTAGAAAACAGATTTGTCAGTATTATACAGAAGTGCCTGGACTAAAAAAGTAAAACAAAATCCTAGAGTTGTTTTCAAGTTAATTCTTTGGAGGCAAATCAAATCTCATATGCTAGGTTGTGTCACTGACTTCGATATTGTTTTATACTTGACTTGAATATTTTGATGCCTTTAAACTATGGAATAGAATATATAAAGAAAAGTGATAAAAACAGTTACAATTGAAATGTACCTGAATCAAGTAGAGCACAGTCTACTTTTGGAGCCCACTTTATACAACTTTCTGACTTTAATTCTTCACTTTCCCTAGAATTAGGTATTCCTCTGACTTTTACTGGCCATCTCTAATGAGACAAGTTAGTTTCAGGAATGAGAAGATGAATCTAAAACCTGGCAGAAAACCATGGCAGTGAAACACATGGCCATGGAATTCCACTTGCAAATCCTCTGTGAGAAAGACCCCCACCATAAAGCTACTGAAAGAACACACGGGGTAAGGCTCCAGATATTCTCAAAGGGCCATATCATTGGGTGAAGAAATCAAAACAGCAAACAGCTGGGACCCCTTCCCTAAATGTTAGCAAGTAGGAGGGATAATTAATCATTTAAAAAAGCAAGCACAGAGGAAAAATCATCCCTTTTTGTTCCTTCTTTACCTGGATCAGCCTGCAAGAATACCTGGGAACCCATAATCTGTCATTTTCTCATTTTCTCTCATTTCCTTAATAAACTACTGGCCTAACTAAAGTGGCGTGTTCTTAAATTCTTTTATGTTACATAGCCAAGGGCCTAGAGGAAATCCAGCTACATTAGCTTGCCTGGTACCCTTAGAATTTTCTCAGAGATGGTCTTAGTGCCCATATCATTAGTTTGCTTTGAAGATTGAATGAGAACACTTGGTGTAGGGAATGAGTACAAGTGCTCAGTAAGCATTTGCCATTGTTTGTTCTGCTCACACAGCACATCAAAAGATAGGTTTAACTTTGTACACATATGTGAGGAAGAAAATAAGGAAAAAGAGAAGTATGGAAATAAGAATTCGAGATATTTAAGATAAACTCAAGTGGTGTTTTGTTTTCTTTTTTTCAGATTATTCTGGTAGGGGTTTTCTAATTTATGGAGAATAAGATTGAGTTTCCAAGTTGATAATTGCTTTGAGAAATCTCCTAAAATGGTACTTTCGTTCCCTTCTTATATATGATATATACATTATTTATTTTTGTCTCCACTCTATACATAATTTATTGTTAAACAGAGTTGAATACAGAGATAATCTCTGATTTTCATAGACTTATTTGTTTTGTGATTAGGGTACTAATTAATTCAAATAGTTGCCTGAGGAGGTTGTGATGTGATGTTCTAAAAGGATAAGTAAGTCACTCAGTGACAGAGAAATTATGCTTAGCTGTGGGGAGAATTTCCATAAGAAGAAAATATAAAAAACTTTTGGTAGAAAGTCAACAAAGTGTTGAATAAGAAAAAGTGATTTGCATGCTAGAAGGTAGTGAGAAGTAAAATCAAAAGAATAATTTCCATGAAATATCAACTACCTGACAAATAAACTTACCCAAAGACACCAAACAGGGCTTTAAAAATCAAATGGAAGTATCTCTAAACTGGAATCTGTGTTTATCTTATTTCTCTGGACTTTGTTAACTGCCATTCTTACCTGTGATTTTTATGATGGTAATGATTTCTCCTACATATGTAAGAGAAAGAAACAGGGTGAGATTATAGTTTGTGTTTGAGTTTTATCTATATTTTTATAGAATTAGAGAATTTGGCTTAATTTATTAACTCATTTTCACCTAACATAAGATTAGAATGGCTGAAGAAGTTCAATTCCAATAACAGTGGCGATATCATGGCTTTATATGAAATAAGCAGGTAATAGAAAAAGTGGGGATTTTAACACTAAATTTATTGTTGCTTCAATTCAATATCTTTAATGGTTTATGCATTTGGGCACTGAGCTCAGATAACTCTGGTTTCCTGTTCTTATTTTCTAAATGCTAATGAAATATTCTGTATATAATAAACCTAGGAAATCTTCAAGGAATTTTTACCTCTGTAAAATATTTTTACTCTTGTATGAGCGTCAAACTGATTATAATTCCATATTCATTACATTGTATTTTGTATTTTCAAATTTCTTCTTTACCTATTTTTAAATATGAAACTTAGATCTCACTGTTTTAGGTAAGGGAGATTTATGTCTCTAAATTTGGATGATGAAATTGTTTTGGAAGTAAATCACTTAAATTGCAGAGTTCACTATCAAAATTAATGGCTGAGTCCAGAATAAACCTAGGGTTTCTTTGTATTCTAAAATTAAGGGGATAGAAATTAATTTGCAGTTTGCATAGGAACAATCATTATTTTATGGGAAACATAACCCAACAGGAAGGATTTCCAGGAAAGGAAATGAAAATCACTTATGGTCTTGGGAATGGAGAAAACTGCTCTTTCAGACACTTTTTATTAAAAGTGACTAGTCAGAATGTCAGAACACATTTAAGTAGTAATGATATTAATTTTTTATCAATTAAGCAGATGAATCTTTGCATGGGACTGCCTGAGTACTCTATGTACCCTAAGTTTTTAAAATCATATTTTCATATGTAAAGCATAATTTTCTTATTTTTATTTTCAGTGCTGGGACTGGGGGCGAACAATTAAGGTGGGTTTTATTTCCTGGCACTTGATTAAAGTAATGTTTTCCTTTTATGTCCATGTAAATGAATAGGCAATTGCATTGAGTTGTTCAAAACAATATTTTAAATACTATTTCAAAATAAAAAATATTATTTTAACTTATAGGTGAGCAAATATTTACATAGAACAAGTGGAGATATATTGACAGAACTTACTCCATAATAACTTGTCTTTTAGTTAATTCTAAATCTTAAAACTGCACCACAGAAAAAAAATTCAGTTGTTGTAAGTATTCAATTGATTGCATGGATTTTTTAAAAAAAGTTTGATGGTGACATGGTTAAAATAATCTTTTAAATAGAAAGATGAGAGGATTAAAAATGAATTAATGTGGAATGATAGCTACAAGATTAGGGCCAAAGATATATCACAGATTTTTAGGAAAGGTAAAGACTATTAATAATATAGATCATGGTCAAAATTTATACTAAAAAAAAACAACAAACATGCAGCATGCATTTACCAATTCTGTGTTAATTTTCCATCAGTGCTGAGGTTCAAACTAAGTTAACAGAAGCCATGGTCAACCTGAACTGCATCAGCTCTATTTCCATATATCAAATGCTACTGACTAAATATAATAATATGTGATGGATGATGAAGATATTCTAACAAAAGTCTTTCATTCTATATTTGACTATTAATTAAAAGCTCTTCTATTAAGAATGAAGGTATTAGCGTGATGTCGGCTCCATAAAATGTTTTGGATATTTATCCCTCTTCAATTTTTTGAAGAATTTAAACAGGATTGGTATTAATTACTTTTGAAACACTTGGTAGAATTCACCTGTGAGGCCAGCTCATCCTCGACTTTTCTTTGTTGGAAGAGTTTTGATGATGGATTCAATCTCATTATATGCAATTGGTTTGTTAAGTTCTTGTATTTCTTATAGTGTCAGTGTATGCTGTTTATGCATTTCTAGGAATTTATCCATTTCATCTGGGTTGTCTAGTTTGTTGACATACAGATTCTCATAACATCCTCTTACGATACTTTTTTATTTCTGTGGGGTCAGTTGTAACTTTACCCTGTCTCATTTCTGAATTTATTTATTTGCATCTTCCCTCTTTTTTTCTTTGTTAGTCTAGCTAGGGTTTTGTCAAGTTTATTGATCTTCTCTTAGAACCAGCTTTTGGTTTAGTTGATTTTCTCTATTGTTTTTTTGTTATTGTTTTTCTCAGTTTCATTTATTTCTCCTCTAATCTTTATTATATCTTTCCTGCTGCTTGCTTTGGAATTGGCTTGCTGTTCTTTTTCTAGTTTCTCTAGTTGTTGAGTTAAATCTTTGAATTTAGCTGTTTTCTATTTTTTACTATAAGCATTTAGGGTTATAAATTTCCCTCTCAAGACTGCCTTCACTTGATCATATATGTCTTGATAAGTTTTGTTCTCATTTTCATTTTTCTCAATATATTTACAGATTTCACTTGCAATTTCTCCTTTGACCCACTGATTATTTGGAGTGTGTTGTTTAGCCTCCACACATTTGTGAATTTACCTTTATCCTATTATTGATTCCCAGTTTCATTCCATTGTGATCAGAGAAGGTGCTTTGTATAATTTCAATCTTTTTACATTTCTTGAGAGCTGCATTGTGTCCTAAGATATGGTCTTTTCTGGAGAAAGATCCATGAGCACTTGAAAAAATATATAACCTGCTGAGTTTGGGTGCACCATTCTGTATATATCTGTTAGGTCTAACTCATTTATCATATTATTCAAGCTCTCTGTTTCCTTGTTGACCTTCTGTCTAGTTGTTCTATCTAATGTTGTGCACAGTGTGTTGAAGTCTCCAATGATTATTGTAGAGATGCCTATTTCTCCCTTCAATTTTGCCAGAGTTTGTCTCACATATTTTGGGGCACCCTGGTTAGGCACATAGATATTTATGGCTGTTATATCTTCCTGGTGGATTGTCACTTTTATTAATATATAATGGCCTTCTATATCTCTTATACATTTTTTTGGCATTTAAAGTCTGTTTGTATGATATTAGTATAGCTACCCCTATTCATTTTTGGTTGCTATTTGCATGATGTATCTTTTCCCATCCTTTCACTTTTAGGTGGTTTGTATCCCTGGGTCTAAGGTGAGTCTCTTGTAAGGAGCCTATGGATGGCTCATGTTTTCTTATCCATTCTGTCAGTCTATATCTTTTGATTGAGGAGCTTAATTCATTCACATTCAATGATATCATTGTAAATGCATTATTTACTTCTACTATTTTATTCTTTGGTTTTCCTAAGTCATATATTTTTGTCTGTCTTTTGCACTTTTGGCCATCCTTTCTGATATTATTTTTTCTATACTCCCCTCCAGGCCTCTCCTTCCTGTCTTCTTCTTTCAGGCTTTAAGGCTTCCTTCAAGGTTTCCTGCAAAGTTCGATTCTTTTATATGAATTCTCTCTCTAATGAACATAAGTAAAAATTTCTCAACAACATACTTGCAAATCATATCTAACAGCATATCTAAAGACTTATACATCATGACCAAATGAGATTTATTTCTGGTATGCAAGTCTGGTTGAACATAAGAAAATCAATCCATGTAATACACCACATTAACAAAATGAAGGGAAAAAAAAAACCATATGATCATTTCAATCTAATCAGAAAAGACATTTGAGAAAATCCAGCATCCTTTTTTGATAAAAACACTTCAAAATATAGGAATAGAAGAAAGTTCCTCAATATGATAAAAGACATATGAAAAACCCACAGCCAACATCATACTGAATGGGCAAGTTTGAAATCTTTCCCTCTAAGATCAGGAATAAGACAAGTATGCTCACTGTCGCCATTGATATTTAACATTGTAGTAGAAGTTCTACCTGGGGAAATTAGGGAAGAAAAAAAAATAAAGTTATTCCAATAAGAACAGAGGAAGTAAAACTCTCACTATTTGTGGATGACATAATCTGATTTTTAGAAAATTCTGAAATGTCTAAGACTAAGCTACTTGAGCTAATAAATGAGTTCAGCAAAGTGGCAGGATACAAGATCAACATGCAAACACCAGTACTGTTTTTGTACTCTAGTGCTGAACAATCTGAGGAAGAAATCAGTGGAAAAATTCCATTTACAATAGCAACAAGAAGACTCAAGTACCTAGGAATTAATTTAACCAAAGAAGTACAGGAATTTTACACAATAAACTACAAAACAATGCAAAAAGAACTCAATGAATCCTTAAACAAATGGAAAGATATTCTGTTTTCATGGATTGGGAGACTAAATATCGTGAAGATGTCAATCCTATGCAAACTGATTAGTAGATTCAAGGCAATAACAATCAAAATTCCAATAGCCTACTTTACAGAATTAGAAAATGCAATTACCAAATTCATTTGGAAGGGAAAGTGCACCAGACTAGCCAAAAGCATTCTGAAAATGAAAAATGACACAGGAGGAATTTCACTGCTTGACCTTGTAACATATTACAAAACCACAGTAGTCAAAACAGCATGGTACCGGCATAAAGATAGACTCATCGATCAGTGGAATAGAATTGAGAGCCCAGAAATAATCCCTCACATATACATTCAGCTGGTTTTTGACAAACCTACCAAGTCCATGTTAATGGGACAAGACAGTCATTTCAAGAATTGGTGCTGGGAGAACTGGATATATATAACCAAAAGAATGAAAGAGCATCTCTATCTCACTTCCTATATAAGAGTCAACTAAAAATGGATCAGAGACCTAAATATAAAAGCCAGGACCATAAAAGTACTAGAAGAAAATGTAGGGAAAAATCTTAAAGACCTTGTGGTAGGTGGTGGTTACTTGAACCTTACACTCAAAACACGTGCAACAAAAGAAAAAATAGATAAATGGAACCTCATCAAATGTAAACACTTTTGCACCTCACAGATCTTTGTCAAAAGGATGAAAAGGCAGCTAACTCCATGGAAGAAAATATTTGGAAATCACATGTCCAATAAAGGTTTAATATCCATGCTACATAAAGAGATGTTACAACTCTAAAATAAAAAAGACAAATGACCCTATTAAAAGATGGCAAAAGACTTGAATAGACATTTATCGAAAGAGAAAATACAAATGGTAAAACAAATATGAAAAAATATTCAGCATCACTAATGAATGATTAAGGAATTGCAACTCAAAACTACAATGAGATATCATTGCACAACTATCAGAATGGCCACTATTAAAAAGCCAGAGCACTACAAGAGTTGGAGAGGATGTGGAGAAATAGGAATACTTATTCAGTGTTGTTGGGAATGTAGAATGGTACAGCCACTGTGGGGGACTATTTATAGTTCAAAGGAATTTGAATAGATACTTGACAAGTGACCCACCAGTACAACAAATAGGTATATACCCAGAAGTACTGAGAGCAGTGACACAAATAGACATCTGCACACCTGTGTTCATAGTGATGTTATTCATGATTGCCAAATGCTGGAAACAACCCAGGTGTCCATCAATTGATGAATGAATAAACAAACTGGTATATTCACATGATGGAATATTATGCTGCTGTAAGAGGAAATGAAATCATTAAACATATGACAACATGGATGAACCTAGTGAAGCAAGCCAGACACAAATGGACAAATATTTATGATTCTGTTACTATGAGCCAAATATATTCTGTAACATATTGTATGATTCCATTTCTATAAAATGTAAATATGAATCAATTTTTTAAAAAATGAAGGGATTCAATGTGAAGACTTCAATGTTTTCTTACTGTGCAAAATGATTTTATGATGCTACAATTTCATTTTCTATATAGGAGTCAAAATTATTTGGCAGTGTTTTTAACAACTTTAAGAATATTGATTTGGTAGCATTAATATTTTGATAATAAAATCAGAATTTAATACTTCTATGACTAATTAAACAATGGTCATTTATTGATGGTTTTGATCTTTACAACCACTTGTGACAAAGTATATTTACAAGTTCATCATTTTAATTTATTATTTATTTATTTATTTATTAAAAATTTATTTTTAATGAAGCTTTAGATTACAGAAAAGTTACATAAAAATATAGGTCATTCTCATATACCCTACCCTATCCCCCTCTCATATATTTCCCCTTTAGTAATATCTTACATTAGTGTATCACATTTGTGAAAACTGATGAACACTGAAGCAGTTCTTCTAATCATGGCCTATAATTTACATTATAGTTTCCGCTTTGCACTGTACAATTTTATAGGTTTTTACAAAATGTATAATGGCCTGTATCCATCTTTGTAATATCGTGCAAAACAATTCTAATGCCCTAAAGAAGTCCTATAATCCACTTATTTTTTTCCTCTCCCTCACCTCAGGACCTCTGGTAACCACTAAATTTATATCAATGCTACAAGTTCTTCTGTTACTACAATAATAATAAGTCTATTTAGTCTATGGTTGCATTCCTCTGTTATGTTTGTTAATTCATTATTCTTGAGGATTTTGGCATAGTGATGTCCACAGTGCTTCAGAATGAGAGGTGGTTCAGATTTTATGGGGCAGAAAGAAGGAAATGTTTTGCTTGCAGTTGTAGATACTATTTGATTTTAGAGGTGGGTGTTGTCCATCATCATCATTTTGTTTGTTGTCCTTGGTTCATCTGATGCCCAGGGGAGTAGGTGAAAGCTCAAACTCTGCTGAGATTCAGGACTCAACTTCATATGAACATACAAAAAATATAAGTCTCTGGGACACATATTTAACAGGTATTTTACTAATTATAGGTTCAAATAAAAGTGATAGAAGAAATATGTGTAGGGAATTTATAAATGAGTCTAACTCTGTTACAGGGAGGAAATAGGTTATTATATATTCCAAGATAAAGCCCAATGACAGGGAGCTGATTTCATGGAGTGTGTGTGTTGCCTATTGTGTTCAGATGTCTCTAGAGCCTTCAGGAGTACCCCTGTTTGAAGCTTTGTTAACTGTGGCAGTTAGTAAGATCTGCCTAAGATGTGCATAAGTGTAACCTCTAGAATGACTTCCTGACTCACTTTGAAATTTCTTAGCTGTAAAAATTCTTTTTTCTGAGGGAAGGGAGAGGGAAAAACAGGTGTAATATGGGTGCATTTTTGGGACTTGGAAATTGTCCTGAATGACGTTGCAACAACAGATACAGGCCATTATAAATCTTGTCAAAACCTGCACAATTGTGTGGGAGACAGAGTAAACTACAATGCAAACTTTAATCAACATTGAATGGCAATGCTCCAAAATGTGTTCATCACTTGCAATCAATGTACCTCATTAATGAAGGATGTTGTTAATGTGGGAAAATGTGGGAGGTGTGGGGAGGGGGCATATGGGAAACCCCTATATTTTTTATGTGACATTTGCATAATCTAAGTAATTTTAGCAAAATTTAAAAAATTAAGGCTTTGGAGAATGATGGTGAAAAAATAAATTAAATAAAAACATGTATTATATGCATATATTGTTCAGAGTATCTATTTGGGTTGATTGTAAAGTCTTTATAATGAAAGGTGGTGATGATAGCATAACATTGTGAATGTAATTAACAGTGCTGAATGATATATGTGAATGTGGTTAAAAGGGAAAATTTTAAGGTGTCTGTAAGTTAATAGAATAAACATTTTTTAAAAACCAGGAATATACAACAAAATGAAACCTATTATAAATGATGGACTACAGTGTATAGCATGATTATAAAAATGTTTTTTCATGAATTATAACAAATGTGATGCACTAATGCAAGGAGCTAATAATAGGGTGGCATAAGAACTAGATTTTATGCATGGTTTTTCTATAAAACTACAACTTCTCTAATAAAAAAAGAAAGAAAGGAAATAAACTCTTTTCTATTTAATTTTCCTCCTTTTGGTCAAGGTTTTTTTCCAAATGTATAAGTGGTTGGTGCTTGTTAATAATCCCTCATTGACAGGGACACTCATCCCCAGGAGTCAGATCCCAAACTGAGAAGGGGAGGTAGTAAGTTAATTTGCTGAGTTTAGGCAATTTATATTGTTAGACTAAGTTTAAATTTTATAAGAATAAGCTTCAGAAGAACAGGCACTAATAACAAGGGCTTGACATATTGGCCTGTTTTCTTTTATTAGTCACTGCCTATGTATCTCTAGATTGTTACCACTCTATTAGAAAACACTGCAGAACTCCCCTGGATGGGAATTTAATATTTTCTTAGTTATTGTGTGGGTCTCCAATCACTGAGATAACACCCTATGACTACATGAACACATTCATCTCCCATAGAAGCATGCCCCAGCTACATCCTTCCTCACACATGCCCCCAACACCAACACCCTGCACCAGTGAACTTTCCCTGATATACTGGCCAAAAGAACACTCCCACAATTGCTTTCTCAACCAAATTCCTCTACCTACTCAGACTGCACCTGTTCCTTCCTCCAGCCCTCCCAACTGTATGGATAGCCCAATCCAACCCCCCATCCCTATTCACACTCACACTCCAGCATCCTCAACACCATTTACATTGCTGCACCACTATCACCCCCATCCTTTGTCAAAACTCTCCCATCCACCTTATCATAGTCTACCAGATTGAGCACTGGCTCACCACTCTTATTTGTTTTCTTTCTCCTCCTATCACCATTTTAAACAGGATGTAACATTCATAGATAAAGTTGGCAGTTCCAAAATTCAAACATTGTGCCATTAAATAATACCATCAAGGTCAAATTTTCTAATTCTCTTCTCATTTAGTTTTAACTAATGCTTTATTCTGTGTGAGTGTATATATACATATATATATATATATACACACACACATACATAAGATGTTCATTAAAATACCAGTAAGGATAAATATACTCTGTTATATAATAACAGCATTTCTTGTCATAAATCACTAAGAAAAAGGTAAACAAGAAATTTCAAAAAATTAGTCAAATGAATTTCATTGGCATCTCACAGTGAACTTTTTCCTTCTAATTATTAAAAATGGATGTGTCATCATATTAATCTTTACTTTTATTTTCTTCCACATTCCACACTTTAGATAGGCTCTATTCCACTAGTAAAACTTTCGATTTGCTTCTGCATGGTTCAATAAAGAAAATACATGACTAATATATGCATTTTTAACAAATTTTGTGTTCAGAAGGCTCTGGAGTGACTTTCTTTCTAAGAACTTTGTTGTATACCTCATTGGAATTGGAAAATATTTGGTATCTCTTTGGCTTTTCAAAATTTTTTTAATTGACTGATTGAATGCATTCATTTTTATTAATGTCAAGAATGAACATAATGTTCTAAAAGACCTATGGAAGTCATTATGAGACAAACCAGGAAAAATTCTTTTATTGCACATCAGATTTTCATTTTCTGTACCACTGAAATCATGTAATTTAGCATAGATTCATGAAGTATGTAATCATAATTATACTCCACAAGCATTTCTGATAGCAACTTATGTATTATGTGATTTCAAGTGACTGTTAGATATTTTCACTTGATTAGACCACGGAAAATGAGAATAATGTAACTGTGTTTATTTTTTCGGTACTTTCCCACAAGTTCCCTGAAATGATATGTTTTGTATGGTTTTTATTTTGTTACATTGCTATTTGTTTATGAATGTTTCTCATAATTATTTCTATCCCATGTAGTCAGGTAATTATGCAGCCCATGTATTGCTTCCTTAATTACCTTTCACTCCCTGACATTTGCTACATTGCCACAATGATGACCAAAATAATGACTGACTTCCTGTCAGAAAGGAAGGCTATTTCTTTTAATAACTGCATGACACAGCTCTTTTCCACACATTTCTTTAGATACATCAGGACCTTTATCCTAACATGGATGGCCTTTGACCACTATATGAACATCTGCAAGCCCCTGAACTATACTGTAAGCATGAGCAGGAAGATGTTTAACAAAATCATCATAGCTGGTTTTACTGGGGGTTTGGTACATTCTGCCAATCAGTTTCATCTTCTATATACCCTCTGGTGGTCCTAATGAGATAGATCACTTCTTCTGTGATGTGTACCCTTTACTGAAATTGGCGTGCACTGATACACACTGAATTGATTTCATGATTATTGTCAACTTAGGTGTGATTTTTTTGGTATCAATTGTGATTTTGATGGTTTCTTAATTCCTGATATTATACACCTTCAGGGTATACCCTGCAGAAAGCTGTAGCAAACTCCACTTGCAGTTTTTACATAACATTTCTGGTGTTATTCTTTGCACCTTTTATTTTAATTTACATTAGATCAGCCATAACTTTTCCACATCATTATTGCTCCCATGTTCAACCCTCTGATTTACACATTGAGAAACTTGGAGATGAAGAATGCCTTGGGGATGTGGGCTAAATATTACTAAAGTATAAACATTCCAACAATGACATTTCAGTTTGTAACAAATGTTTCACAACCATGCCAGGAGTTGGTGGTGTGGAGATATATGGGATCCTTGTATGATTATATAAATGTTTGTTTTGTAAATTCACAGTTTTTATTATACATTTTTTTATATATGTTCATGTATGAATGATATACTTCAATAGACTTTTATTTAAATAAAGGAATGCCTTGAGGAAAATATGGTCCCATCATTTTGCTTTGAAAAGAACGTCATTTATATAAAAGCCATTGCTGAGTTTCCTTGTAAGCATTGATAAATAAGTGTCTACTCAACCCTGAGTCCTAAAATAGATCTGAAATGATAGATAGATTTTATTCAAGATCATACAAGAGCCAACCTCAAATCAGGGCCTTCAGTCCTTGCCAAGACCTCTTTCTAGTTAGGCATATTTGATTTATTTTCTCATGACAATTTTTCTTTCCCTATCTTCATGTATCTACATAAAATCTGCCATATTGTTACTGTTCTTTATGACAGTATAAGGAAGTGCTTTCTCTGTTTCTCTTGTAATTCTCTTGGTAAAACCTAACTGGAAGCCATCTGTTAGAGGAGAATTGATGTCTTTAGACTCTCAGGTCAAGTATCATGGAGCAGAGCTTAGAAGAGTGGATTGTTCAGCTGAGAATAATAGGCATATGAGTGGATCATTTAACCACCTTGGGTTACTCAGCATTCATATAAGTTTTATATACATTTTGAAGCTCCTAATAAAACAGAAACAACTTTCTGTTTACATAGAACAAGATGCTTTTACAAAGATATCCTCATTCTCTCCTGCAAAATGAGAAATATATCATCGCCCAAATCTTGTTATATGATTCTGAAAAATGTTTATTAAAAATTTAGTTTCAGAGGAGAGGCAGAAAATGGCATCAGTTTAGGTGGGCACTCACCATTTCTCCCACAGAGGATGGCTGTTTGGGGACAAGATCCTGCCCGGATGGTCTGTTCTGGGAGCCTGCAGATCGAGAACCTTGGGGACATTGATGTAGAGGGAGCTGGAGAATGGGATGGACTGCTTAATATAAAATCGTGAGTTTTTTTATCACAGCTGGAAATCATGGACACAGAAGGCTAAG
Source organism: Cabassous unicinctus (assembly GCA_029593785.1). Taxonomy (NCBI): domain Eukaryota; kingdom Metazoa; phylum Chordata; class Mammalia; order Cingulata; family Chlamyphoridae; genus Cabassous; species Cabassous unicinctus. The sequence continues at coordinate 2,910 of JAQZBX010029343.1, read as the reverse complement.
CCCCATCCTCCCAGCAACCCAGTGAAAGGGAGCACTCTCTGAGTGTGGGAGGGTCCTGGTAAAGGGTGAGAGAGGTTTTTTCTGTCAGTTTGGCTGCCTGGACCCCCTTGCAGCTTTTTGGGAGCAAACCAGATGGCTAGAAGTGGTGCCGGGCCGAGGGGAGAGGTGAATCTTCTGAGGAAGCCTGATTTACTTAACAGCCGTGGGGCACAGAGGCTTGGCTCAGGATGGGGAGGAGCCAGCCAATTTTATAGTTTCCCACTGAGGATTGGAGTCTTAGCTCTTCTGGGGCTGTCAGGCATTGGGAAGTATTTGATAAATTTCCACGAGCCGATTTAGGGTCCCCTCAGTGGAGGGGGTGGTCCAGAAGAGGCCTTCTTTTGGGTCCCTTATTTTTTCAAAAAAAATTTTTAACTTAATTTAATCACTAAAATCTGCCTCAAAACCTGCAGAGAGAAGGCTGCAGGGTAATTTAAAAAATATATATCTTAAAAGATGCTTAGATTACATGAATGTTACAAAAAATTACAGGGATTCCCATGTTCCCACCTCCCACACCTCCCACAACATCCCACATAAACATCTTTTATTAGTGTGGCACATCACCTGCAACAGATATACACATCATGGGAATTTGCCACTAAGCATGGACCATAGTTCACATGTAGACCACAATCTTTCCCACAAAGTTCTGCATGTTATATGCAGATGTAAAAGGGCCTATATCTGTTCTTGTAGTGTCACTCAGGATAATTCTCAAGTCCCAAAAAAGCCCCTGTATTACAACTGGTTTTTCCTCTCCCTGCCTCAAAGAGTCCAGTGGCCACTGGCTCCACATCAATGTTGTAATTTCTTCCATTGCTTGAATCACAATATGTCTACAATAGAATACCAGTAAGTCCACTCTAGTCCATAACTCTTCCCCCAATCCTGAAGAGTCTGGGATGGTGCTCTCCACTCCACCTAAAAGTGAGAGGGGGCTTATATCCCATGGATAAGATGGATGGGATTTTCCTGCCTGTAGCTGCAGACACTCTCCATTCACTGAGATGGCATTTGCCCATCATCATCTCCTTGCCAGGTCTTGGGTGAGTCCTTTGAGCTGTAGATTAGGAGTTGCAGCTCCACCAAGATTCCAGGCACAGTTGGCACATGGGCAGGCTAAAAGCTCTAGTCTCTGGAAGTACACTTACAAACTCCAGCACCACATATAGGTTTGAATAGAAGGGACTGATGGACCATGTGCAAGAAGGACTTATTTGAGTCCAATTCTGTCACTTTCAGGAGCACAGATTCCAAAGTAGATCCCACTGATAAGGCATCAATCTCTGGAGCTATCCCCCCTTGTATAGGACCTGGGTATCTCCAGAGCTTCCAGGAGCCCCTGTGTTTGGTGTGATACCCACTTTGGTGTTCTATGAGATCCTACTGAGGTGTGCATAAGCGTTACCTCTGGGATGACCTCCTGACCCTCTTTGAAATCTCTTACCATATGAACTTATTTGTCTTTAGCTTTTCCCCCTTTTATTCAAGGTCTTTTTCCAGTCATATTGCCAGTAGGCACTTGGTATTAATCCTGCATTTCCAGGGAGGCTCATCCCTGCAATTATGTCCCATGCTGGGGAGAAATTAATGCATTCATATGCTGAGATTGGCTTAGAAAGAGGCCACATTTGAGCAAAAAGGAGGCTCTCAGGTGGCAACCGTTAGGTACTTCATAACATTAGGCTAAGATTCAATTACAAAAGCAGAGACTCGTAGGGCTCGTCAGCAATAACAAGAAACCATTAGTGGATCATCCTCTTTTGTCAGACACTGCTGCTGCATTTGGGGGACTGTTGCTGCTCCCTTGGAAAATGTGGCAGAGCTCTCCAGGCTGGGAATTCAGTATTCTATTATTTATTGAGTGATTCTCCACCCACTGTGACCATGCCCCACCACTTGATCATTTGAACAATTTTATATTTCTTTCATGCATATTCAGGTGAACTTCCTCCCTTGAAACCCCCATCCCTGACACTCCCACCAATGATCCTCTCCCACTGCCATTGTAACCCTTTTGTGATCCAAACCTTCCTTAAAGATGAAGCCCATATAATGGCCAAATACAATTAACAGGAAATTGAAATAATAACGATAACGATAAGTTTAAATGTAAGCGATAAAATACTTGGAAACTTAATAAAACACTAAAAATAAAGTAAAGTTAAAGGATTGGGATATTCAAAAAAAGGGAAAAAAATTAAAAAAAAAGTTTTAAGAACATTTTTCCTTTTATCATGTCATTATTGAGTGTCCCTTCTGTACCGTGACATCTTACCCCTTTCATTCCCCAGTGTCTCCCAAATTTTCATTTAATTTTCAAAAAGTTTTAGATCACAGCAAAGTCACACACAGAATACTAGAAACTCTCATATACCCAACATCCTCCCCCTTTCCTCACCCCATATTAAAACATTTTTGTATGTTGATGGTAGCATTGTTATAACTGTTATACAGATAGTGAAACCTAGCTACTAAACATTGTCAGTGGTTTACAGTATAGTTTACAATTTAGGCGGTAAAATTTAATAATCTTTTATGATATTTACCATGTCCTGTGTCCATCACTGTAAGGTAATGAAGAACATTTCCCCTGACCACTAAATACCCCCTATTTGATCTATTCTGTTTCTCCCTCCCCATCCCACTGGGGCATATGATACCCCCCTGTTTTGACTCATCGAATGAGAAGATTCATAGTTACATGCAACAAGAGGTCTTTACATGCTGATAAACCTCCCCTATTAAGATCCACCCTTGCTCATAAGAGATGCCTACCTGTCTGTTTCTGGGGCCCATCTCCTTCCCACTCACCATGTGGATCTCCACTCACTGACACAACACATTATGACAGTATGAACACTCACA
>JAQZBX010029342.1:0-27350 GCA_029593785.1 Cabassous unicinctus | reverse complement strand
AAAGCTAACCATGAAATTTATTTGGAAGGGCAAGGGGCAGTGAAGAGGCAAAGATATATTGAAAAAGAAAAAGAATATTGGAGAAATCACAGTATCTGAATTTAAACCATACTACAAAGCTACAGTGGTCAAAACTGCATCGTATTGTCACAAGGATAGACATACTGACCTAAAGAACCTAACTGAGAGTTCTGATATAGATCCTCACACACAGTCAACTGATATTTGAGAAGGCCACCGAGCCCATTCAAGTAGAAGAGAATGGCATCTTCAATGAATGCTGCATGGAGAACTGGACATCCATATAAAAAAAAAATGAGAGAGGAACATTATTACATGCCTTTTACAAAAAAAAACTTAAGATGGATCAAAGATCTAAATATAATACCATAAAGATCTTGAAAGAAAATATAGGGATTCATCTACAAGATCTTGTATTAGGAAATGGTTTCATGAACTTTACTACCAGAGCAATGAAAGAAAAAATAGATAAATGGGACCTCCTCAAAATTGAAACTCAAAGGAGTTTCTCAAGAAAGTTAAAAGGCAGCATACTCAATGGGAGAAAATATTTGATAACCATATAACTTATAGAGGCCTAGTATCCAGCTTATATAAAGGAATATTACACCTCAAAAATTAAAAGACAACTCATTTAAAAAATGGCCAAGTGATTTGAATAGACACTTCTCCAAAGAAGAAATACAGATGGCTAAAAAGCACATGAAAAGATGTTCAACACCACTACCTATGAAATGCAAGTCAAGACTACAATGAGGTATCATCTTACACCCATTAGACTGGTGGCTATTAAAAAACCAGAAGACTACAACTGTTAATGAGGATGTGGAAGAATGGGAACACTAATCCACTGCTGGTGGGAATGTAGAATGGTGCAGCCATTGTGGAGGACAGTTTGGCATTTCCTCAGGAAGCTAACTATAGAAGTGCCATATGATCCAGCAATATCACAGCTGGGTGTATACCCAGAAAACTGAAAACAGGGACAAAAACAGATATATGCATTCAAATGTTCATTGTGAAATTATTCACTATTGCAAAAAGTTGGAAATAACTCAAATGTCCATCAACAGATGAATGGATAAACAAATTGTGGTATACACATACAATAGAATATCATTCAGCTGTAAGAAGGAATGCAGCATTAACAGTTGGAATAATATGGATATCCCTTGATGACCTTATGTTGAGTGAAGCAAGCCAGGCACTGAAAGACAAATATTACATGACTTCACTGATATGAATTAAACAAATTGAACAGAATCACAGAGCTAGTGTCTGGGAAATAGGTTTACAAGAGACAGAGATCTAGCTTGTGAGCCAATGCCCATATAGGCAAAATCTATAAGGTAGAAGGGTGTAGTTGTGCAGTGGACTGGCATGACTAGTGGTGAAGTGATCCTATTGGGTTGGATGGTGCTAGTTTGTGAGGGGTGTGTGGGGAGTGTGATGGAACTGGGGGATGTTTGTGGGAGGGAGTCAGTGAACTCTGGGGACTTGCAGCATGTGTTTGAAACTACAATGATGAGAAATTATCTTCAACAAATATGGCAGGGGAAGGTTATTGGTTTAGGGTGTTGGATGTCAGGGACTTTTGGGACAGGGTGCACCTGAGACAAGTCTCTAGGGAGTGTGTGAGTGTTAATCTTGTCATAGTAGTTTGGATCCTTGGGTGGAGACCCACATAGTGAGCAGGAAGCCATGGGACTCTTATCCTGGGAATCCTGCTTTCTTCTCATGTAGAGGGTTGGGATTCTCTTGAGAACATAGGTAGTACCTAATAGAGGAGGATAGACCAGTATGTCAAGCCCTCAATTTTGTTGGATGTAAGTATGAATCTTTTTCTAAAAGGAGTGAAGCTTGGTGGTTTGCCATGGGTACTGAGGAGAGGGGGTGGGAGGAATAGAATAGATGGAACATGGGCATTTGGGGGGCAATGGAATTATAATAATCTTGCCATGATGGATGCAGACCACTTTAAATTTCATCAAAATTTATAAAATGTATGGTCTCAAATGTAAACCATAATGTAAATCATGGAACATGGTTAGTAACAATATTTCAATATTTGTACATCAATTGTAACAAATATACCATCTGCATGTAAAATGTTATTTATAGGGGAAAGTGGAAAAGGGGGAGGATGTTGGATATATGGGAATCCCCTATATTCTGTATGTGACTGTTCTGAAAACTAAAATTCTTTGAAAACAAAATGAAAAAATTAAGACATGGGGGAATAAAAGGAAGAAAATATCACTGTACATACAAGACAACAGATATTATAGTGTTGAAAGACATAATGACAAAAGATTTTTTAGATAGCTTTTCATTATTTTCATTATATATATATTTTATTTTTTTATTTTATTTCTTATTTTCAAAACTATAGTTTCATTTTCTTATCAATTGTATTTGGTTATTTTGTTGACCTCATATTTGAAGAAGTTTTGGATCACAGAAGGGTTACAACTATTACAGAAGTGTATCATTGGTGTGGGGTGTAAGTGATGGTGGATACAAAGGAGGAGGTTAACCTAGGCATACCTATAAGGCTTATAAATGTATTCAAGTTTTCATGGGGTATTGTCACTTTGGGTGGAGTTTTACACAATAACCAAAATAATATCAAATTCCAATCCTTGTGATTTCTGCCACATTCTCTAATGGAGCAGCAAGAATCCCCTGAGAAGAGGGGCAGTGACTAGTGAAGGAGGATGGTCCATTGATGGGCCCTTGATATTGATGACTGTTCTTATGAACCTTTACTTTTGAAATTGAAACTTTGCCTAGTATTATTGGGTACCTAAGAGTTGCCTCCCGAGAACCTCCTTGTTATTCAAATGTGGCCTCTCTATAAGGCAAACTCAACATATAAATGCATTACCTTCCCCCTGGTGTGGGGCATGACTCCCAGGGATGAGCCTCCCTGGCACCAAGGGATTACTACCAAGCCCCAACTAGCAATGCAAGTAGAAACAGACCTTGACCAAAAGGTGGAAATGGTAAAGACAAATGAGTTTATATGGCTAAGAGACTTCAAAGTGAGTTGGGAGTTCATTCCATACTTTACACTTATGCACATCTCAGCAGGATCTTTTTGACTGCCTGAGTAGATCCTATCCCAAATAACAAGGCTCCTGAGGTCTCTGGAGATATCCACACACTATAGGCAGGGCAGATAGCTCAGGAGTTTGGTTCCTTGCCAGGGGGCCCCACTTTGGAATTTATGCTCTCCAGTGTGACAGAGTTGTGGTTTAAGTACAAATGGCTCTTCTGTCCTTCTATTTGAACTTATAATTAGTATTAGAGCTGGTAGGTGTATGTACAAGAGACAAATCTTTGGGCTGTCCATGTGCCAGCTGGGCCCTTAATCTCATCAGAGTTGGAACACCTACTCTCCAGTATATTGGTCTCAGCTCAGACAACTGACATGGAGGTGATGATGGACAACTACCATATCAAGGACCTGATAGAGTCTACAACTGCAAGCAAGAGAGTTCCATCCATTGGCCTTATGGGATCACAGCCCCCTCTCAATTAGAGGTGGAGAGGACAACATCATCCCAGAATCCTAAGGATTGGGGAATGAACCATGGACCAAAGTAGGCTTACTGGTATTCTACGATAGGCTTACTGTGATTCTAGCAATTGAAAAAATCATATCATTGATGTGCAAGCAATGGCCACAGGAGGATCTGAGGGCAAGGAGATGGAAAAATGGGTAATACGGGGGCATTTTAGGGACTTGGGAATTGACCTAAATGACATTGCAATGACAGATGCAGACCATTATAAATCTTGTCATAACCTACAGAATTGTGTAGGAGAGAGTGTAAACTGCAAAGTAAACTTTAATTCATGCTTAGAGATAATACTCCAAAATGTATTAATCAATTGCAATAATGAAAGATGTTAATGTGGGAAAATGTGGGTGATGTGAGGAGAAAGGCATATGGGCATACTCTATATTTTTATGTGACATTTGTATAATCTAAGTATCTTTAAAAAATAAAAAATAAAATAATACACATTAGAGGCATACAACAGCTAGAATAATGAATAAGTGATACCAAAGAATGAACACCTGAAACTGAAGAAAGTAAAGAACAGAGAAACGAAAGGGAAAAAGTGCCAGGGACTCAGGGAGTTGAATGACAACATGAAATGTAACACCATATGTGTAATGGGAGTTCCAGAATTGGAAGACAAGGGAAAAGGGGCAGAAAGACTATTTGAGGAAATAATAGCAAAAAATTCCCCAACTCTCAAAAAAGAAATAAACTTACGTGTGCAAGAAGTGCAGTGCACCCCATTCAGAATATATCCAAATAGGTCTATTCTAAGACACATACTATTCAGAATGTCAAACATCAAAGATAAAGAGAAAATCCCGAGAATGGCAAGGGAGAACTAAACCATCACATACAAGGGGCATCCAGTAAGACAGTGCAGATTTCTCATCAGAAATGATGGAGGCAAGAAGACAGTGGTATGGTACAAGTAGGAGACTGAAAGAGAAAAACCACCAACTGAGAATTTTGTATCCAGTAAAATTCTCCTTCAAATATGAAGGTGAGTACAAAATATTCACAAATAAACAAAGAAAGCTCAAAAAAAGAACCCATCTTTACAGGAAATGGTGAAGGAAGCTTTAGAGACTGAAAGAAAAAGACTGGAGAGAGAGGCTTTGAGGAGTTTATAGAAGAAGGAATAAGAGAAAGGGTAACCAAAAGAGTAAAAATAAAGATGAAAACAAGATACAGCAAATGAAAACCAAAGAATAACATGATGGAAGTAAATAATAGCTTTACAATTAATATTTTTGGTATTACTACATAGTGGTGCATTCATCACTTCAATCATGATTAGAGCACTGTCTTTCTTACAATGATAGTAATAAACAAATAAACAAATTGGATGAATTGTATGTTTTATTAATATGTATCAATAAAATTATTTGTTAAAAAATGTATGTGGGTAATATTTTATAAAATATATTATTTTTTCCAAAAAATAATGCATTTACAGTAAAATCATTGAATGTGAATGGATTAAGTTCCCCAATCAAAAGATATAGGCTGACAGAATGGATAAAAAACATGAGCCAACCATATTCTGCCTACAACAGAAACACCTTAGACCCAGGGATACAAACCAGCTAGAAGTGAAATGTAGGAAAAACATATTCCATACAAATAGTAACCAAAAAATAACAGAGGTAGTTATAATACTATGAGACAAAACTGACTTTAAATGCAACAGTTATAAGAGATACTGAAGGCCATTATATATTAATAAAATGGACAATCCATCAGGAAGATATAACAGTCATAAATATATATTGCACTTAATCAGGGTACCCCAAAATATAAGAGGCAAACTCTGGCAAAATTTAACGGAGAAATAGACATTTCTACAATAATCATTGGAACTTCAAAATAACACACACATAACTAGATAGAACAGCTAGAAAGAATATCAAAAAGGAAACAAAGAACTTGAAATATATGATAATGAGTTAGACCTAAAAGACATATAAAAGAACATTACACCAAAATTCAATAAGTTATACATTCTTCTCAAGTGCTTATGGATCTTTCTCTAGGAGAGACCACATGGGTACAATGTAGCTCTCAATAAATATAAAAAGATTTAAATTTTATAAAGTAAATTCTCACGTCATAATGGAATGAAACGAGAAACCAATATTAAGAAAGAGGTAAATTCACAAAACTGTGGAGGCTAAACAACACCCTCCTAAATAATCAGGGGGTCAAAGAAGAAATTGCAAGTCAAATCTGCAAACATATTGAGAAAAATGAAAACAAGACCACAAATTTTCAAAACTTATGGCATACAGCAAAAGCAGTATTGAGAGGGAAATATATAGCACTAAACACCTATATTAAATAAGAAGGAGCTAAAATCAATGACCTAACTGAATAATTGGAAAAACTAGAAAAACAACAGCTAACCAATCCAAAAGTAAGCAGAAGGAAAGAAATAATAAAAGTTAGAGCAGAAATCAATGAAATTGAGAACTAAAAAACAATAGAGAAATTCAATAAAAGCAAAAGCTGGTTCTTTGAGAAGATCAATAAAATTGACAAACCACTATCTAGACAAATAAAGAAAAAAGAGAGATGCAAATAAATACAATCAGAAATGAAAGGGGGGAAGTTACAAATGACCCCACAAAAATAAAAAGAATCACAAGAGAATATCATGAGAAGTTATGCCAACAAACAAGATAAACTAGATGATATAGACAAATTCCTAGGAAGGCACAAATAACCTACACTGACACTACAAGAAATGCAAGAACTTAACAAACCAATTGCATTAAAATATTGAATTCATCATCAAAAATCTCTCAACAAAGAAAAGTGAAGGACCAGATGGCTTGACAGGTGAAATCTACCAAGAATTTTGAAAATTATTAACACCAATCCTGTTTAAACTCATCCAAAACATTGAAGAGGAGGAAAAATTACCCAACACATTTTATGAAGCCAACATCACCCTAATTCCAAAGCCAGATAAAGACACTACAAGAAAAGAAAATTACAGAAAAAATTTTCTAATGAATATAGATGCTAAAAAATTCTCAACAAATACTTGCAAATCAAATTCAACAGCATATCAAAAGACTTGTATATCATGGCCCAGTGGGAATTATTTCTGTTAAGCAAGGCTGGTTCAACATAAGACAATCAATCTACATAAGACACCACATTAACAAATTGAAGGGAAAAAAATTCATAATCATTTCAAATGATGCAGAAAAGGCATTTGACAAAATCCAGCATCCTTTCTTCATAAAAATAATTCAAAGATAGGAAAAAAAGGAAAATTTCTCAATATGGTAAAAAGTATATATGAAAAACCCACCGCCAATATTGTACTCAATGGAGAATGGTTGAAAGCTTTACCTCAAAGATTGGGAACAAGAGGAGGATGGGCACTCTCCTGTTATTATTCAACATGGTACTAGGAGTTCTAGCTAGAATAATTAGAGAAGTAAAAGTTAAAGGCATTCAAATATAAAAGAGGAGGAAAAACTCTATGTGTGGAAGACATGAACCTGTATTTTAAAAATTCTGAAATGTCTATGACAAAGCTAATAAATGAATTCAGCAAAATGGCAGGATACATGATAAACCTGCAAGAATCAGTAATGTTTTTATACACTAGTATTAAACAACCTGAGGAGGAAATCAGGGGGGAAATTCCATTTATAATATCAACAAAAATACTCAAATACATAGAAATCAATTAAACCAAAGAAGTACAAGATCAATATGCAGAAAACTGAAAATAAAATTTGTAAAAGAAATCAATGAAGACCTAAACAAATGGAAAGACTTTCTGTGCAAATGGATTGGAGAATGAAATATTATGAAGATGTTAATCCTACCCTAAGTGATTGATAGATTCAATGCAATACCAATCAAAATTCCAACAGCCTACTTTACAGAAATAGAAAATGCAATTACAAAATTCATTTGGATGACAGAGTGCACCCAAATAGCCAAAAGCATTCTAAAAAGAAAGAACAACATGGGAGGAATTTCACTACCGACCTTGAAACATATTACAAAGCTACAGTGGTGAAAACAGCATGTTACTGGCATAAAGATAGACACATTGTTCAGTGGAATGGAATTGAGAGTCCAGAAAAACCTTCACCTCTATGGCTAACTATTTGTGACAAACCTACAAAGCCCATGTTAACAGAACAAAACAGTCTCTTCAAAAAATGGTGCTGGGAGAACTGGATATCCATAACCAAGAGAATGAAAGAGGACCACTACCTCATTCCCTATACAAGAATCAACTCAAAATGAGTCAAAGAGCTAAATTTTAAAGCCCAGAACCATAAAACTATCAGAAGAAACTGTAGGGAAATATTTAAGGACATTTTTGTAGGTGGTGGTTTCTTGGAGCTTACACCAAAAACACATGCAACAAAGTGTTGGAGGGGTGTGGAAAATAGGAAATTTAATTTACTGTTGATGGGAATGTAGAATGGTATAGGCACTGTGGAGGTCTGTTTGGCAATTCCAAAAGGATTTGAATTTAGATTTGCCACATGACCCTGCAATACTGTTACTGAATCTATACCCAGAAGAATTGAGATCAGTGACACAAACAGACATCTGCACAACAATGTTCATAGCAACATTATTCATCATTGCCAAAAGTTGGAAATAAACAAGTTGTCCTCAAACCAAAGAATGGATTAAAAACTGTGGTGAATGATGGAATATTATGCACCTGTAGGAAGAAATAAAGAGGAAATAAAGCATAGGCCAAGATGGATGAACCTGGAGGACTTTCTGCTGAGTGAAGCAAGCCAGACATAAGTGAAGAAATACTGTATGCTTGTGCTACTTTGAACTAAATATATTGTGAAACATATTGTAAGATTCTATTTATGTAAAATGCAAATATAAATAAATTTATAAAGATAAAATTAGATTCATGGTTATGTAGGACTGGGTAAGGAATGCCAAAGGATGTGGAATTTTTCTGTTTGAAGTAATGAAATTTCTGTCAATCTTTTTTAATGATGAATGCACAACATTGTGATTATGCTAAAAGTCATTGATTATACACTTTGGATACATCATATGATATGTGAACATATCTCAGTAAAACAGCTCAGTAAATAAATAATTCTGCATGAATAACCAGAAATCACTATTTGTTTATTATCATTGAAATAATGAAAATGCTTTAATAATGATTGAAGTGATAAATGCACAGCTATGAGATTATAGCAAATACCATTGAATGTGTACTTTGGATAAATTCTATGCTTTATTAGTATGTACCAATAAAATTGATTTGTTTAAAAAAAGAGTATACTGTGAACAAGTGTATGCCAACAAACTAGACAATGTAGATGAAATGGAAAAATTCCTAGTAATGTACAGACTACAGTTACCCTTGAAGAAATAGGAGACCTAAACACACGAATCACAAGTAAAGAGATTGAAACCATCATCAAAGAACTCCCCAAAATGAAAAGCCCAGCACCAGATGGTTTTGCAGGTGAGTTCTACCAAGCATTCAAAGAAGATTTAATACTAACCTTACTCAAGATCTTCCAAAAAATTGAAGAAGGAACATTACTGAACTCACTCTATTAAGAAATATCACCCTAACAACAAAGCCAGATAATGATTTTACAAAAAGAAAATTGCAGACCCATTTCCTGAATGAATATGGATGCAAAAATTCTCAACAAAATACCTGCTAACTGAATACAACAACACATTAAAAGAATTACTCTTCATGATCAAGTGGGTTTTATATCAGGCATGAAAGAGTGGTCCAATACAAGAAAATCAATCAGTGTAATACACCACATAAATAAATCAAATAAGAAAAGTCACATGATCACTTTGCTTGATGTAGAAAAGACATTTGACAAAGGAAAGCATATTTTCTTGATAAAAATACTACAACAGATAGGAATTGAAGGAAACTCTCAACATGATAAAGATTATATATGAAAAACAGAAATCTAATACTGTACTCAATGGTGAAATAGTGAAAACTTTCCCATTGAAATTAGGAACAATACTAGGATGTCTTGGCACCACTGTTTCTCAATATAGAGCTAGTTATTTTAGCTAGAACAAACAGGCAATAAAAAGAAATAAAAGACATCCAAATTGGAAAGGGAGAAGTGAAAGTTTTACTATTTGCAGATGCTATGATCTTATACCTAGAAAGTCCTGAAAATCTACAACAAAGGTGCTAGACCTAATAAAATATTTTAGTAGAGTGGTATGACACAAGATCAATATGGAAAAATCAGGAGTATTTCTAAACACTAATGCACAATCTGAGCAGGAATTCTGGAAGAAAATTCCATTTAGAATAGCATCTAAAAGAATCATATATTTAGGAATTAGCTCAACCAAAGATATAAAGCACTTGTTTTCAGAAAACTACAACATATTGCTAAATGAAATTAAAAAAAAGACCAAAATAATTGGAACAATATTCCATGCTTATAGATTGGAAGACTAATTATTATTAAGATATTAATTCTATGTAAATTAATATACAGATTCAATGCAATCCTGATAAAACTTCCATCAGTATTTGTAAACAAATAGAAAACACAATTTTCAAATTTATTTGGAAGGGTAAGTAGCCTCAAATAGCCAGAAACATATTCAAAATAAAAAATGAAGTTGTAGGAATTTCACTTAGGACTTTAAATCATATTACCCAGTGACTGGTAAAAAACAAAACAAAACAAAGGATGTTACTGGTGTGAGATAGACATACAGACTAATGGAAACAAATGGGTGGTTCAGAAACAATCACATCTATGGTCAAGTGGTTTTTGACAAGGCTGTTAAAGCCCCTATCTTAAACTTTATACAAAAATTAACTCAAAATGAATCAAAGACCTAAATATAATAACTAGAACCCTAAAGCTCCTACAAGAAAATGTAGGTGCATTCTTTAACCTTACACTGAAATCATGAGCAAAGAAAGAAAATGGGATAAAGGGGACCTCCTCAAACTTAAAAACACTTTTGCGATTCAAAGGACTTTGCCAAGAAAGTAAAAAGGCAGTCCAGTCAAAGGAAAAAAATACTTGGAAATCACATATCCAATAAGGGTTTGATTTCCATTCTATTTAAAGAGATCATACAACTCAACACTAGAGCAAGGAATCCAATTTAAAAAAATGGGTAAAAGTCTTAAATAGACATGTCTCCAAAGAGGAAATACATATGGTCAAAAAGCACATGAAATAATGTTCAATATCACTAGCTATAAGGGAAAAAAAAACAAAATGAAAATGAGATATCTCCCACAGCTTAGAATGACCATTATTAAAAAGCAGTTAACATGCTGGATAGGATGTGGAGAAAAAGGAGCACTCCTCCATTGTTGGTGGAATTGTAAAATGGTGCATCCTCTGTGAGAGACAGTTTGGCAGTTCCTCATGAAGCTAAATGTCTATGTCTATATGATCAAAAAATTCCTCTTCTAAGGATATATTCAGAAAACCTGAAACTGTAATGCAAATACACATTAGCACAACAATGTTCATAGTTGCCAAAAACTGGAAGCAACCCAAGTGTCCATCAACCAATGAATGGAGAAACAAAATGTGGTATATAGATATGATGGTATTCTATGCTGCTTTAAGAAAAAATAAAATTGGGACACATACGATAACATGGATGAGCTTCAAGACATTATTTTAAATGAAATAATCCAGAGACAAGAGGACAAATATTTCGTGGTCTCACTAATATGAATTTAATATGAAGAGTAAGTGCTTGAAGATAAAACCTAAAGTAAATATTATTAGGAGATAAGAGGAGGGCTGAGAAGGTGTAGTGATGCTTAATGTGTTTGGAAGTTTTAATTAACTTCACTGTAAATGTGTGGAAATGGAGTTGATGGTAACACATATTGAGTAGAACTAATGCAGCTGGTCTATAAATGGGATTGAGGCTGAAAAGGGTGGTCTTAGGATATAAATGTGAATTGAAGGAAAGCTCTAGAATAATCTAGGGACTGAATAACATATTAAACTCAGAGGTGGATGAGAATTGGGTTAATAGTACAAATATGAAATGTCCTTCCATGAAATACAGCAAATGTACATCACTATTACAAGGTGGTAAGAATGTGGAAAAGCATGGAGAAAATACAATTAATGTAACCTATGGACTGTTATTAACAGGACTACTGTAATATTCTTTTATCAATGCAAATATGTACTGCATTCATAATGGGGGGCTGGAAAAATATACAAAATGAATACTATAGACCACAGTTAGTGGTAATAGTCTCATGCCATTATCTCATAATTTTGTAAGAAATGCTCCACAACAATATAGTGTGTTGATGGTTAGTTGTTGTATGGGAATTCCATACATGCTCATGACTGTTTTGAAATTTCACAACTCTCTAATAAAAATATATTTTAGAACAAGAAATAAAATTATCTCTATTCTGAGATGACATGATCTTACATGTAGAAAAATCCTATAACAGCCATACAAACACATATCTATTTACCCTAACTATTAGAGCTAATAAATAAATGCAGTAAAGTTGCAGGGTAAAAGATTAACATGCATAGGTCAGTTGTATTTAGGCAAACAAATTGTGAGAATCCAAAAAGAAAATTAAGAAAAAATTAATTTTCAGAGGGATCAAAAATAATAAAATTGCTATAAATAAATTTAACCAAGGTATGCAAGATTTGTATAATATCCAAAAAATGTTGCTGAAAGAAATTAAAGAGGACTTAAATAATTGGAAAGATATCCCATTTAATGGAATGGCAGATTTAATATAGTTAAGGTGGCAATTTTACCCACAAAATATTTAGAGATAGAATGAATGCTTATCAAAATCTCATAACCCATTTTAAAAAATAAATATAATAATAATAAAAAAACAAAGAAACAAACAAGGAAATTCTTCACCTCTCAATGAAAATGCTCTAATAATGGATATGATGAAAGCACAACTATGTGATTATACCAAATATCACTAATTGTACACTTCAGATAAATTTATTCTTTATTGATATATATCAATAAAGTTGATTTGTTTAAAACAAAATAAATGTAAGAGCTTACCCTTGAAATCATGGAATTGTAAAGACTATGATAGAAAAATTATTCTGAAAAAGAACAAAAGTAGAAGATATCCAATTCTATATTTCAAAACATAATACAAATCTACAATTATTAAAATAGTGTGTTATTGCCATAAAGGTAAACATCTAAAATAATAGATTAGAATTACTTCAGAAATAAATATATATATGTCATCAATTGATTTTCAACATACAAGGCACCAAGTTCTTGCACTCAGGAAAAAAACAGTGTCTTCATCATATGGTGGTGGAACAACTGGATATGCACATGCAAAGCATGAATTTTGATCCTTACCTAAAATATTTATACATAATTAAGTCATTTAGAGATGTAAATGTAAGAGCAAAACTATATCACTCATAAGTAAATGTAGGGGTAATTCTTCATTACCATTCATGTGATAATTGATGCTTAGATATGACATTAATATCACTAGAAATAAAAATAGACTAATTGTTTTTCACAAAAATTTAAAAAATTTTAAACAACAGAAACTCTATCAAGAAAGTGAAAAGATAGCTTACACAAAGGAAAAAATGCTTTCCAATCATATACCTGAGAAAGGCCTCATATCCCAGAGTATATATATTTTTAAAAATCCCTTACCTTTTAACATAAAGACAATCTAATTTAAAATGGGCATTGTATTTGAATAGACATTTTTTCAAAGAATATATGCAATTGGATAACAAACACATGGAATAATGCTCAACATCTTTAGTTGTTAGGGATATGGAAATCAACATCAAAATGTGACATCACTTCAAACTTGCTAGGATGTACTGTTTTGAAAATCTAAAATATTGGTGAGGATGTAGAGAAATTGGAATCCTTGTACATAGCTGGTAGGTATGTACTATGGTACAACCACCTGGAAAATATTTATGCAGTTCCTCAGTAAGATATACACAGAATCTAGCAGAATTCTTCCTTGATATATATCCCCCAAAATCAAAGAAAGATATTTGAGTAATTGTGTAATAATGTTCATATTAGCATTATTTACAATAACAGGTAGAAACAAGCCAAATTTCTATCACTTAATAGATGGATAACCAAAATATGTAATATCCATACACTGAAATTTTATTCAGTCATAAAATGGAATGAAGTAATGGTATAAGCTATACCATGGAAAAGACTTGAAAACATGTTAAGTGTTTTCAAAACTTAGTCCAGATACAAAAGGTCATATTTTTAAAAGATTCCATTTATATGCAATATTCCAAAGAGGCAAATCAATAGAGACAGAAGGCTGATTAATGGTTGACAGGGATTGAGGGGAGTGGGGAATATGGAATAACTCCTTTTGTATGAGGTTTCCTCTGGAGTTGATAAAATTTTCTGAAATTAGATAAATCATATGTTGCCTAAGAGTTACCTACTGAGGACCTCCTTGTTGCTCTAAAGTGGCATCTCTCTAAGCTAAGCTTGATACATAAACACACTACCTTTGCCCAACATGGAACATGATTCCTGGGATGTGCCTCCTTGGAACCAAGGGATTATTACCAAGCACCAACTAGCAATACACCTGGAATTAGACCTTGGCCAAAGGGGAAGTGGTAAATACAAATGAGTTTTTATGGCTAAGAGATTTCAAAATAAATCAGGAGGTCATTCCAGAGGTTAACTTATGCACATCTCAGCAGGACATCACTGCCACAGTAAATAATGCATGAAATAGTGGGATTCCTCAGGACTCTAGAGACATCCAGACACTATAGACAGGGCAGAGAGCTCAGGAGTTTGACACCCTGACAGAGGGCCTGACTTTGGAATTTATGCTCCCCATTGTGACAGAGGTGGACTCATCTATGGTTCCCCTACACATGGCTCCTCTGCCCCTTCTATTTGAAGCTATAGTTAGTCTTATACTTGATAGGTGTATGTCCAAGACAAATCTTTGGTCTGTCCTCATGGCAATTGGGCCCTGAATCTCAGCAAAGTTGCAAAACCTACTCTCCAGATCATTGGAATCACTAAGGACAATTAACAATGTGATGATGAAGGACAACACCCATCCTAAGGAACAGAGAGAGTCTGCAACTCCAAGCAAGACAGTTCCCTCCATTTGTCCCAAGGGATCTAAGTCCTCTTTCAATTAGAAGCAGAGTAGGCATCACAATCCCAAAATCCTCAAGAATGGGAAATGAACAGTGGACTAAAATGGACTTATTATTATTCTACTATAAACTTATTGTTATTCTAGCAATGGAAGATCTTTTAACATTGATGTGGAGGCAGTGACCACTGGAGGTTCATGGGGAGGGAGAGGGAGGAATAGGTAATATGGGTCATTTTGGGGACATTGGAATTGTCCTGAGTGGCATTGCAATGACAGATACAGGCAATTATATTTTTTGTCATAACTTACAAAATTGTGCATGACAGAGTGTAAACTATACTATACACTATAATCCAAGGTTACTGACAATGCTTTAATATGTGACCATAAATTGAAACAGATGTACCACACTAATATAGGATGTTGTTAACTTGGATAGTGTGTTAGGGGGAGGGAATGGAACATATGGGAATCCCCTATATTTTTATGTAGCATTTATATAATCTAAAGTTTCTTTTAAAAAAAATTATGGGGTTGGAAGCTATACAATCTAACAGAATCACAAAATCTTACCAAAGACAATATGGAATTTTCATGTCCTTTTGGGAAATGTCCAATTAAACAAAATTACTCATCACTCTAGAAAAGGAGCTCCAAAACTAAACAGCTAAATGGAATGCCTACTTAATTTAGCACTCAGAATTTACTAAGAAATGCAAGAAAAAGTTTCATTAAAGGACTCTTTGCAAAAGACAAATGAGAAAGTGTAAGTTCAGAGGAATTCTGTTTTCTTTATTTATATGTATTTGTGTCTGACAGAAGGCTAAATTTATAATTGAAGCTACAAGCTTTCTATTTGTGCCTGTCTGTATGTTTGATGTATGACATTTCCCTACCTGTGAATGGTATTATCAAAATTACTTATGGAAATCCTTTAAAGAGCTCTATTCAAGTTGGCTTAAACATAAATAAGCACTTATAAATAAATTAATACTCCTATACTTCCAGAAATTAAGAAAAACAAACTTCTAATATTTCCAATGAGAACAAAGAATGCATAGAAGCAAATGAAAATTTCTTTAAAAAATTAAGTTTCACATAATGCAGGTAAACCCAAGGTAAATAGGACTGATAGAATATTAACTAAATAAAAATAGCTATGTCTTTGGAATTATCAATTCTATCTAGAATATAAGCATAGATGTTTATTCTAGATTCATGTGTTCTTCCTAAATTTATGCAGTCTTCTAAAAAATAATTTAGCATTATACTTACTAGATCCTAAAGATGATCAAAAAATGTAAACTGAGTTTTGAAGGATGTTGGCTTGAAGGCAGTTTACAAGATCTTTTTGATAACAAATATGAAAGGTATGCAGGACGTGTTTTGTTAAGGGAATGGAAAAGAGTTTTGTCTAAAAGTGAAATGACAGGTTTTTACAGAATGATAAAAAGGAATATGTAGGACAGTCTGAATAGATATAGAAAATTAAAGGTTTTCAGAAAAGGGATTTTATCTGTCTTGGTCATGGGTGGTTAAGATTTGATAGGTTTATAAGATTTTTTAAGAGTTTGCTTAGATAGAATCTTCATGCAAAACTAGTATTTGATTTTCTTTTCTTTATAATGACAAAGTATCCTTGGATTATTGGTGTACTCTTAAAGAGAATTAATAAAAGGTTTTTCTAAAACATCTGAGTAACCTGCTTAGAGAGGATGATACTGTATCTTATCAGAAAAATCTCCTGTGCTTTATATCCTTTATATAAACCTCATTTAATTGTTTCAGAAAATGTCTTCTCACTTTTCAAATAAAGTATTTTTTTACCACCATGCTACTGCCTCTCTTTATTTTTAAAATATTTCATTGTCACTTTCATTAATGAATTAAATATTGTTTCACAGTTTTCCATGATCCCATTTATCAAAATATTAAAACCTAACAACTTTTGACATTTTCCTTCCAAAAATTGAGCCATAAATAATATCTTCTTGATCTCAAACTCTCATTGGGATTTTCCAGAGGATCCTTGTAAAATCATAAAGGATTTTTCTCTTTCACCTTGTAAAAAGAGAAGTGATAAACTAGTTTTATTTGATAGGTTAGTTGCATAGGAAGTCTATCAAATTAAAAATGATTTTGTAACTTTCTGTTGGCTAAATTATAGGATAAAATGTTGTTAATATAAACATTTCAGAAATTATAAAAATTGACATTTGTCAATATCCTCAGTGTCCATGAGTTGTCCAAGTACTGGTAAGTCTGATATTAGACAGTAGTATTACTAGTCACAATTTCAGTGGTTCTTTTTTTCTTTGCATTTTTAAAAATATTTTTTATTGAAGTATATAATTTATACATGACATGCATAAACAATAAGTGTGCAGTAAAGTTTGTGAACTTACAAAATAAACATACATAATGTCATACGGGGGTCTCACCCCTCCTCCAATACTTTGCGTTGTTGTGAAACATTTTTTACAAACTATGTTCAGTGGTTCTTAAGATAATGTTTTGTGACCTTTCATCTGATTGTTCACTTTTGTAAAACAGCAATAAGTTAACCACGGATATTTTAAGTTTTCTCTCATCTACTGATAGTTTTTATTCTGATGCTTCACTGAAAACACTTGCAATCAGCTATAGGCCAGTGTGCTTTATCCTCAACATAAAGGGCTGTCTCACAGAGCTATGGGAAGGACTATGCCAAGTTTTCTGAGGCATCACATTCTAATGACATTCCATAAATAACTTTGAGAGCATCTCCAGAAGTTTAATGAAGAAGCTGATAGGTTCTTGAGATTGACAACAGAAGATCTAATGAAACACAGCTTAATAACTTAGGGCTAAATGAACTCATAAAGAATGATCATAGTTTTCTTTGGATTGGTGCTAATATTTTACTGTTCTTTTTTCTAGATACAAAGGGTCCCTTACTGAATTACGTTATCTATAATTCATAAAACATTCATCTTTATCTCTTTGCTTGACCCCTCCAGAATTTGACTCTTACTGAATATTCTTAAATTTATGATATTACAATTATTTTCATAGATTCAATCAACATCTATTCTCCTTGTTAATAAGAAATAATTGGAGTAAATGGTTATATAACCAAGACTTAGAGTTGTTAATTCAAGAACACAGAGGAAACTCCAAATCTATTGCATATTACAGCCTCCACCTTGATGCACCTGCCTATTCTTACCCAAATTGTGTTAAAGATTCAGCAGAAACTGTCAAATTAATTATAGCCATATGAAATAGTTCCTAGCAGACCTATCTCTGAGAATAAATTGAGAACTGATCACTTATTGTCACACCATGGCATGACCCAATTTGCAAATCATTAAAGCATTATGCCAAAGATTATCTTCAACAAGTAAAGGACACCATTCCTTTTCCACAAGACAGTCACTCCATTAATCATAATCAGTCACCAGGATAATGGGTCTACTGGAAATGAAACATACAAAAGACAACCCTATATCCTCATTAAAAGGAACCCTACCAAGTACTCCTAACTTCTGATAATGCAACTTAATTACAGGGTGTTGTGCCATGGGTTCACATTTCTCAACTAAAAAAAATCCATCAGACTCCTGGACTAATTATGGAGACTTAAAAATCAAATAAGCCAGGAAGGGAAGTAGAAAATGTCACAAAGTAGACTATTCCCAAGGTGATAGATCAAGTCCTAACATAAACAAGTCCTCACATGGACTCCACCTTACTAATACTTACAATGCATAAAATCTTTATATTTCCATATGCATTCTCCTTGCACTGGCCTGGAAAGACAATGCCATTGTCTGCTCCACCAAGGACATTTTAAAGAAAGGTAGCCTTAGAAACTGTTGGAATTGTCACCATAAACCCTGATCTCTGCACATTGCAAGGGACCACATAATTCTACCCCAAAAAAGTTCTTTCTTATCACAAATGCTTCAGTCTCTTTGGATCAGACATCACGATTTGTTTCATATCAAATATGAATACTAGGTCTTCTTTCCTCTGCTTTATGCTTTCTTGCATCTGTAAGTTTGTGGGCAAAAATTAAGAATTAATAAAAGTTTCTGATTACTGAATCATTATATAGATGCTTTTTTTCCCTTATTTTATCAGTATCTTATATAATAACCCAAAGCTAATAACTGAAATTACTGAAACTGGCTATGTCAACCTCACCCTTCTTTATGGTTATTGCAAACAAGGCTCACACTTGTGTATGCTTACTATTGTGATGGTTATTCCAGTCTGACTTTACCTTTGTTAATGGTTATTTCAAAATGAGTCTCACTTTTGTGTATACTTACTATTGTGATGTTTGTTATAGACTAAACTACATTTGTTGATGGTTATTTGCAAACTAGCATGTTTATATTTACTATTTTTATTTTAACCACTCTACTTTCCTCTGTTTGAATCCATAAATACCCTAAACTCCTCACACTCAAGGAGGCAGATATTTGGGCCACTGCTAGACCAATGATTTCTTTGCTATCCTAGCAAATAAACTTTCTCACTTGGAACCACAGTATCTCAGGAACTGGTTTTTTAAATGTATTGGAAGGAAAGAACCTGCTTTTGCTGAATATCAACCACACTATAAATACAACTGGTTAAGAGACTTATAAAGATACCATAGAAGAGTTTGGAAAACTTATTTTAATAGTCCAAATGCCTCCACAAAACTGCAAGTTATCTTAACAATGCATGTCCACTTTCAGGTTTAAGGTATTGGATATGCAAAAGATTCACAATACAAAATTTGGTCAGCTCTTCACTTGAACTTCCAATAAAACAGACCCTTGGATGCTAAGGACAAATGAAAGTATTCCTAGTAAACAATTTATAAACAACATCACCTTGATTGTATTTATATTGTTCTGTCAGGCAATATTTTTATTGTGGAAATTTTATCAGATATTTCCCTGGGCTGTAAATTATCTTAATAACTGATAAATGTCTGAGCAATGTGCACTTGGTCTCCTCATAGACCCTTGGGAATTTATAATAAATCTGAAACTTCTCATTAGACTACCCCCCTCAATCTGCAGTCTCAGGCAAAACAGGATTTACCCAGGGAGTTAATGATTCTGGGTTTGCCTCTTTTGACAGATAGCTGCTACCTTGGCTTGGGGTTAACACAAATGAAAACAGGATTAGATATTTATCAATCACAAAAAATAAAAATTACTGAATCTATTACTAGAGCTGTAGCTGCACAGCAAGTCATTAGACTTTTTAGTTAAAATTGTTTTAGACAATGACATTTCCAAACTTGTCACTTTTGCTGAAACAAGGGGGCATTTTTGTCATTACCAACATCACCTGGGTACACACTGCTGGGGAAGTTGAGACACATTTGCATGAAATAATTAAATAGACCACATGATTCAAAGAAGTAAAGCCATTCTAAAGGTCCTGATTTGATCACATTAATTTCAGTTGGGTAAATCATGGGTCCTGGGCTTGGGAGTATACTATGATGTAGGCAGTTGGGCCTTTTATCACTCTAGTACTCATTATAGTCTCCCTGGTATACCGTTTTCTCCCAAGAGTTTTGAATGTGTGCCCCAAGCCCCTTGTGATTTCTTTATGTCTGGCATCATTTGCTCAACAAATGATTTCTTTATATCTGGGGTGACATAAAAATGATGATCATGGAAAAGGCAACATGACTATGAATCTAACATGAAAATAACCTGGAAGTATTATTCCAAGACCTTAGGAAGAAACTGAAAATGGGCTCAACATCTTACATTTTGTTCACAATTCTCAATGGCTGAGAGCCAGATCATAGTGGGGGAAATTGTTAAATTAAGTAGACCCTAGATGGAGCCCTGAATGCTAACCCCTACATCAGCAAAGTGAAGCTTAATTTAGTTTCTAGGTCTTTTAAGTGCTCCTTTCCCCAGAACTTGAAACATAACCTGCAATAACTTGCCAGGTTATTTCCTCTCCTCCTTCTCCAGGAATCTTGATCTGTTCTGTTTGTTTTTGTGAAGATATTTGTCTCCAGTTCCTATGAGTTCTTTAAATTCTCTTCCTCACTTATTGCCCCATTTTCCTTACACTTTTCATTTCTGGATCTCTCCAGTCTAGCAGCAGTCCAGTTCAACCCTCCCCTTCCATTTTTCTCTGTGAGGCTTTTCTGCTAAATATTTCTTCCCTACTAGGTTATCCTGCCTCTGAGAGTTGGACAGGCTCTTACCAGAAATGTGGGACCCCCAGAAAAGTCCTTTCTGCATTCAATGAATTCCACCAACAGTAACTGGATTGAATGAGTACACCAAGAGGCCATAGCCATTCTTCTAGGATTTTACTCCCCACCCTCCTAAAATGTGGGCCCTTTTGTTTTCAGCATTCCTCAGCAGCTTGTTTTCAGCACTGGGTCTATGTGGTCTTCTGTCTCCATACCTGGATATGCGTGGGGTTCTAACTCACTACTGTGAGTTCCTCTAAAATCTGTTTCCCCGGGAAGAGGCATTTAGGCTGCTTGCTGCCTCTGGAGAACTCCCAAGGTTTGCACGGGACCCATTGACAGGGAAGGGAAGAGGACCGGTAGGTCCTGGATTGAAGTTTCCTACCTGATATTTTTCTCTTTCTTCAATTCAGCATTTGTGGAGTCCTCTCACATTATCCAGTGTATCAGGGGAGGATTTTTCAGGATAAGGCTTCAGTCGCTGTGTTGAGGACGTCACCCCTCCAGCACTGAATTTTTTTTAAAGAGGTATGGGAGTATGAACACAGGACCTCGTATATGGGAAGCAGGAGATCAACCACTTGAGCTATATCCACTCCCTCATTGATTTTTTCCTAACTTTATCTCAACTGCAAAAATAAAATAATAGACAAAAGAGAGCATAAGAATTTACGGAAGCATTAATCTAAAAAATTCTGTCCCGTCACACTTATCTTATTTAATCCTAAAAACAAACTGAATATTTTTTCCAGTCTTAAGAAAGATACATAAACGACTGCCCCTTCTCCCTCTGGCTCCTGCCGTGAGTGCAGGGCCGGTGACCGAGGAGACGGGACACGTGGGCGCTGCCACCAGTGCGGCCGCCACTCCTCCTGTTCCAGCCCTCGCCGCTGCACTCTCTTCTTGGGCTGAGTTCTCCTGCAGCCCCGTTGGCACCAGGTGCCTTCACTCGCCTGACCCAGTCCTCAGTCCACCGCCCCCTTAGCTATTTCGGGCTTCTCCTCCAGTCGTGGGGATGGCGACACACTCCTGGCGGGTGAAGCCTCAGAAGCTGAATGAACAGCACCGGCTCATTCTGTCCAAGTTGCTGAGGAAGGAGGACAACAAGTACTGTGCGACTGCAAGACCAAAGGTATCGCTGATGTCGCTGCCCTCGGCTGGGGCCTTCTGCAGCCAGTGACCTTCCCGCCCCTCATGGCCCAAGCGGATGCAGTGGGCTGTGTCCCACCCTCCCGGCCTTGACTGAGGGAGGAATGGTAGGCGCTGGGCTCCTCAAATGGACTCTCACCTCCGCAGGAAGCAGCACGGAGGTCAGGTCTGTGGGCGCCGTCACTGGTTCCAGCCTCCCCTCCTCCTTGGCTAAGGGGCAGAGCCATTCACGCGTCTTGATGCTTGGACTTTCTCTAAGCTTAGACTCTCACTGGGCCGTGGCCCAAGTTGCGCTGGACACGGAACACAGCCGGGGCAGGGCTTAGGGTTAAAGGGTTGCTCTCTTCCCATCTCTGCACACTGGAAGCCCTGTGGGTGGGGCTGCCCTTAGATCTAGTACCCAGGCTTGGCCCTGCCCTGTGACCCTGTCCTTCCTCTCAGTGCTCAGATGCTTGGTTTTCCATGGGAAGCCCTACCGCCTGCCCACCTGTCAGGTTCCAGAAAGAGGATGGTGTCTTTTTTGGTGGGTTGGAGTATTATTGAATAAAATAATTGGTGAGGGGTCAATGTTATTATTAGTAGTAGTAGTGCTATCTTTTTATGTTTGAATATTAGCCGGAATGAAAAGAAATTCCATTATTTGAATCTCTTTGACAGTGGGCATATGTTACTGAAGATTTTAATAATTAGATATTTTCTGACCAGCTGGACAGAAGGTGAATATGTGGATATTGGGTTCTGTGGTTCATAATTGTTGAAGGTTCATTTATAGGTCCAGAGATGGAAAAGGCTAAATTTTAGTTTGTTCTGCCACAGCCTTTAAAATAAACTATTTTTAACCCTTAAAAAATGTAAGATACATAAATGATTATAGATTGGTCAAATGTCATGACAAACATCTTCTTAATGAAGAAAGTGAAGAAAAAATGTTTAATCATATTCATATTTCATAAAACTAAACCCATATTTTTTTTACCTTTAGCATTGATACAGTACCTTCTTTACCATTTCTATAAAACTATTACAATATTATTGGTAACTGTAGTCTATAAATTATATTAGTTGTATTTTTCTTGTTTATCACCAAATTTTTAGCATCTTGTGTTGAAGAACAAGTTTGTATTTATAATAGTAACCACCATCCTCATCTACCACCCAAAGCACTATGTTACACAACCCCTAGATTATCCTTATGCTGTCTTTCAATTAACATTAACCTGCCTAGACTACATCTTTCAACTAAAATCCCAGGTTATAAATAAGCAGTGTGTGTATAATAGTCATTTTAATGTGCTAATATTAACTCTATCTATTACAACTTATTTGTAATTGACCATATTAAACATTCTTCATACATTCAGTATCATCTCCCCCTTCTTAACCATCATTCTGTCTCCTACTAACCTATAATTTATAGTGTTTTCCCATAAGCTTACTAATTATATTTAGTTTATATCAGTGAGAACAAAATATTCATCATTTTGTTTCTGTCTTATTTCATTCAACATAATATCATCAAGGTTCATTCTTGTTGTCACATGCATCCTGATTTCATTTCTTCTTAACCTGAATAGTATTACATACTTTGTAGATGCCACATTTTCTCTTTCCATTCATCAGTTGATTGGCATTTAATCTGTTTCCATATTTTAGCAATTGACAGTAATACCACTATGAACATGGGTGTGCAAATATCTGTTAGCATCCTTGTTTTCAGACCTTCTGTATATATTCCTAGTAGTAGGATTGCTGAATCATAAGGCAGTTCTATATTTACCTTCTATATTTACTTTACCTGATGACCACCAAATCATCCTCTGCAGAGGCAACACCATTTACATTCCCACCAAAAGAGAAAGAGAGTTCAAATTTCTCCACATATTCTCCAGCACCCATAATTTTCTGTTTTTATAAGGCATGATATGTTATCTTATTGTAGTTTTGATTGGCATTTCCCTAATAGCTGGTAATGCTGAACATCTTTTCATGAACTATTTTGGCAATTTGTATTTCCTCTTTGAAAACAATGTCTATTCAAGTATTTTGCCCTTTTTTAAATTAGGTTTATTTCTCTCTGTCATTGAGTTATGTGATCTCTTTATATAACAAGGGATATGTGGTCACTGAAGATTTTCTCTCATTGAATTGTCAGCATTTTCACCTTCTTAAAAAATTGTTTGAAACACAAAAGTGTTTCATTTTGAGGAAATCCCAAGTTCTATTTATCTCTTTTTCTTTCTTTGCTTGTGTTTTGGGTGTAAGGGCCAAGAAATCACCACCTACATCAAGTCTTAAAGTTGTATCCTACATTTTCTTCTAAGAGTTTTATGGTTCTAGATTTTTATGTCTAGGTTCTGGACCTATTTTGAGTTTATTTAAGTTAATGATGTGTGGGGTAGGGATCTGTATTAGTCAGCCAAAGGGGTGCTAATGTGAAATACCAAAAATGGGTTGGACTTTATAAAGGGTATTTATTTGGGTTAGAAGTCCAGAGATACCAGGCCATAAAGCATTAAGTTTCTTGTCACCAAAGTTCATTGCCACATGTTGGAGGAGGACAGCTGCTGACGTTTGCCAGGGTTCAGGCTTCTTGTGTTCCTCTCTTCCCAGGGCTGCATTTCTCACCGGGTTAAGCTCCTTTGGTTCCTTCACAAGGTCAGCTGTAGACTATCGGGTGAATGGCTCGCTTATCTTCTCCTGGGGCCTTCTTTCCAACATCAAAACTGCTTCTCAAAAATGGCTTCTTCCCTGTTCTTGCCATGCCTTTTATATTCGATTCCCCACCCACCAAGGGGTGGGGCTCAACACCCTACTGACATGGCCCAGTCAACGCCCTAATCATAACTTAATCATGTCCAGATTAACAGATCAGTTTACAAGCATGATTCAATTATATTTTTGGAATTCATAATTATATCAAATTCCCAAACTGCTATAGGATCCTTTTCTTTCTTTGAGATATGGATATCCAGTTTTTCCGGCACCATTTGTTGAATAGGTTGTTCTAACTCAGCTGGGTTGGTTTCACAGCCTCATCAAAAATCACTTGACCATAAATGTAAGGGTCTATTTTGAACTCTTCATTCAATTCCATCAATCAATCTATCTTTATACCAATACATGGTGTTTATTACCACTTTGGTTAAATAACATGCCTTAAAGTTGGGAAATGAGAATCTTTCAGCTTCATTCTTCATTTTTAGGAGAATTTTGGCTGTTCAGGAGCCCATGTGCTTCAAGATAAATTTGATAATAGGCTTTTACAATTTTACAAAGAAGCCTGTTTGAATTTGTATCAGGATTGCATTAAATATATTGATCAGTTTGAGTAAAACTGACATATTAGTGATATTTAGTTTTCCAACACATGAACACAGAATGTCCTTCAATTTATTGAGGTCTTCCTTGGTTTCCTTTAAACAATGTTTTGTAGTTCTCTGAATACAGGCCCTTTATGTCCTTGGTTGTTTATTCCTAAATATATGAATATTTTAGTCAATATTGTAAATGGACTTTTTTCCCTAACTTCGCCCTCCTCAGTATACTCATTAATAGTGTATAAAAACTATTGATTTTTTGCATATTAATCTTGTATTCTGCCACTCTGCTGAAGTTGTCTATTAGTTCTAGTAGTTTTGCTGTGGATTTTCTAAGATAGGATCATATTATCATGGAATAATGAAAATTTTACTTCTTCTTTTCCTATTTGGGTGCCTTTTATATCTTTTACATGCCTAACTGCTCTAGCTAGAACATCTAACACAATATTGAATAACAGCAGAAATAGTGGGCATACTTGTTTTTTTCCCAATCTCATTGGGAAAAATGGTCTTTCACCTTTCAGTACTATGTTAGTCATGGGTTTTTCATATGTGACCTTTATCATATTGAGAAAGTTTTCTTCTATTGCTATGTTTCAAAAAGCTTTTTATCAGAAGGGATGCTATAATTTATCAAATGCCTTTTCTGGATCATTTGAGATAATGAAGTGATTTTTTTTGTTCAATTTATTAATTTGGTATATTACATTGATTGATTTTCTTATGTTGAGCCATCCCTGCATAACTGTCATAAAACCCATATGATCAGGGAGTGGATGTTTCTCAACCAGTTGAGCACCTGCTTTCCATATGAAAGGTCCTGTGTTCACTTCCTGGTGCCTCCTAAAAACAAAACTAAACAATAACCAAATTAAAAAAGTAACTCAGGGTAGCCAATGTGGCTCAGTGCTTGAGCACTGGCTTCCTACATACAAGGTCCTGGTTTCAATCCCTGGCATCAATACCTCAAAACAAAAACCATACAATCATGGTGTATAAATTTAATGTGCTTTTGAATTTGGTTGGGAAGTATTTTCTTGATGATTTCTGCATATATATCCATTAGAGATATTGGTCTACAATTTTTTTTCATAATATTTCTGTTTGGCTTTAGTATTAAGGTGATCTTGGCTTCAGAGACTGCATTTTATACCATTTCTCCCTTTTCAATTTTTTGGACATGGTACAGGAAGATTGTTATTAGATCATCTTTGAATGATTTGTAGAATTTACTGTGAAGCCATGAGGTCTTCTGTCTTTCATTTTGGGGCGATTTCTGAGGACTTTCATTTTTTAAAATTGTGCTTGCTTTGTTGAGGTCTTTGATTTCCTCTAGCGTCAGTGTGGGTGGTTATGGGTTTCTACAATTCATCCATTTCATGAATATTGTCAAGTTTGTGGGCATACTGTTTTTAATAGTATCCTCTTTTGATATTTTAATTTCTGCTGGGTCAGTGTTAATGTCCCCATCTTACTTCTGATTTTATTTATGTGCAGTGTCTCTCTTTTTTTGGTTTAAACTAGCTAAGAATTTTTCAATTTTGTTAATCATCTCAAAGAACCAAATTTTTTTTACGTTGGCCAAATTCTAGGTTTTTTAAAATTCATTGAAGTATATCACTCATACATGAACATACATAAATAATGAATGTATAGCAATAGCTGTACACTTACAAACCAAACATACATAAATCAAACAGGGCTCCCATACCTCACTCTACCAACTATACCTTGCATTGTTGATAAACATTTTTAACTAATGATTAAAGAGCATCCTCAAAATATTACTACTAACCCAAGTATTTTCCCCCAACCCACCCTAATATTATTATTTTTATACCATTTATACATTAACATACATAAACAATACATGATATAGTAAAAGATGTGAACTTACAAAGCAAACATTCATAACATCATACAGG
>JAQZBX010029341.1:0-27350 GCA_029593785.1 Cabassous unicinctus | reverse complement strand
AAAAAAACAATAGACACAGTACAATTTAAAGTTAATTAATATCTTTGCCTTGCTCTCAAACAATTTAGAACTGTTTACTCTTATCACTCTCCTTGATATAAGCCATTTGATTTTGTATTTCAGTTTTCTTTTTATTAAAAAAAAACTATCAAGTGGTTGAGCTCCTGCTTCCCATGTACAAGGTCCCAGGTTCGATCCCTGGTACCTCCTAAAAACAAAATAAACAAACAAACAAACTAAAAAACAAACTCTTACTGGGAAGCAGATGTAGCTCAGTGGTGAGTGTTTGCTTCCCATGTAAGAGGTCCTGTGCTCAATCCCCGGAACCTCCTAAATAAATAAACAAAAAACAAAACAAAAAAACATCAGATATTATTATTTTATGCAGTCCATTTTTGTTAATATTTATTGAGATGTTTACAGTTTCTTTTGCTATCATTACTTTCTGCATTTCATACCATTCTTCTGAGATTATTGTCCTTCTTACTGAAGGAAAACTTTTAGAAATGCCTTTATTGAGAACATGTTGGTGTTAAATTCTCTTACCTTTTGTTGGTAAGAAATGTTTCCACTATACCCTAATTTTTTGAAGGATGTTTCATTGGATATTCAACTCTGGATTGTAAGTTTCTTTTTCCTAAATCTTTCAAAGATGTTTTCTACTATATTTTGGTCACTTTCCACTTTTTTTTTTCATTAAGGAAATCAGCTATCAGTCTTACCATTCATTTATTTGTAATTTTATCTTCTCTCTAGTTGCTTTTAGGGTTTTTTCTTTATCTTTGGTCCTGCAATTTCAAAACAGTTAGTCTAAGTATACATTTCTTTTATATTGTTATGGCTATGATTTACTGTACTACTTCAAATTGAGGAGTCTTGCCATTCATCAACATTGGGAAATTCTAATGGCAGTCTCATGGAATATTGTATTTTCTTAATTTTTAAGGATCTCCTTCTACAAAATAAATTAGATATATGTTAATTTTCTCACTTTATCATATGGACATTCTTCTTTTATGTTTTAATTTTCTTTTCTCTCTGCAGTATATAATGGATAAAATCTTCATTTTTGTATTCTCATTCTCTAATTCTCTCTTCAGTTATTTCTAAGCTATTGATTAGCCTACTTAGTGATCTTTTCAATTTTTTCAATTAGTTTAGTTTTCTTTTATGAAATTCTATGTGGTTCTTTTTCCAATATCCATGATCATTTCTGATAGTTTTTGCATCCTTCCTCATAGTCTCAATTTTCTTTTACTCCCTAAAATATATTAATTAAACCTATGACATATTCTGTCCTAATAGTTCTAGTATCTTAAAACTTTTTGAGTATAATTTGCTATATATTTTTTCCTGAAGATTTTTTTTCTTGTGGTACATGTGTTCTCTGAATTTGATGTTTTGTGATTATTAGCTCATATTACTTATGATTTTTTTGTATGATAACTCTTTGAGCCCTGAGTTGAGGATGCATATCTACGGAGAGGATTTATATTTGCTTTCCCTGGAAGCAGATCTTGAGATGGAATTTTGGGTACAAGGTGTTCATTAAGGAGTAAGTTGCAGTGGGCAGAGGGAGACATTGAACCTTGATGTAGACTTGAAAACCCTTGGCCAATACAGAGGGGCGCTTTGGAGAAAATCTTACCTATTAGAGTTATGTTGTAATGGGCTGAAATGGCTTGACTCTTATACCTCTACCTCACTCAGTCACCAAGGTGTGCTGCCCTAGGAAGGGCATGACCACAATTGAGGTGGCTCTTTGTAGCTGAGATATAACCTGAGGCTGTTTGCTGGCCACAATATCTGTAATTGGGCATCAAGTCCTCCCTTCAAGAGGGATCTGGGTGGCGTATCTCTGTAGTGGGAAAACAAATGTGAGATGACTCATAGGCATTGTGTGTTTGTAAAAAGAGAAGAGATTTTGAATTGAATCTCTGACAATTATGGGGTGACAGAGAAAGAAGAAGTTAACATGCTTGAGAAGAAAGGACCAGTAAAAGGAATGTCCTTATCCTGAGTTTTCATAATAAAATAAAAAGTTTAGGAATGACTAAACCTACATTATCAAGTGGAAACTTTATTCCATTTAGCATGGGACTAACTTAATCATAAATGAAGACAGATAAGTCACGAGACTCTAGATCATGGTTCTATACTAAGCAGTAATTTTGCTGCTTTACAATCAATGAAATCCTTAGATGAGTGGGCATAAAGAAAATGTCTTTATTCTGTTATTTATTTTAGGTTTTGATGATGTCTTAAATTCTTCCTTTGTAAATGATTCTGGTTTTTTCCCTATGCTCTTCTGTAAAGTGATTATTTCTTTGAATCGTGGTTTTTAGTATTAATTAGGCTATTTCTCTATTCTTAGTTGGCAATTTCTCAAATATAAGATTTTATTAACTCTACAGTCTCAATTGACTGCATTTCCAAAGTTTTGCTTCATTCTAATATATTCTGCAAAACGCCTATCACCAATTTCTTATTGCCCTGGGAATAGCTTCTTTCTGTGTTTGTGAGTTTCTTGAACTCTGTTCTGTGTCTCTCATCTGATGTTCAATGTCTGGAGTCTTTTTCTGGTTACCTGAAGTACCCTGATCTAACTTTGGTTGGAGTCACCCAAAACGTTTCACAACCTAAAGATACAGACTCTCCAATACTTCCTGTTTGGCACTATTAAATATCTTCTGTGGCCTCAGACACATGGAGTTTTATTATTCCATTTCAAATCCACTATTTTGCAAACTACGTAAGACCTATGGTGTGAAGATATTTTGTCAGTTATTTGATTAAATAAATGATGTTATTCTGGAGAGGAGTCTAAAATTTTGAATCGCCAGACCTACAATCTTCTTTTGAGGGAAGTAGTCCCCAATTTTTCTTTCCTCCTATTCCCTCAAAGGAGAAGGTGTTAAGAAAATGATCAGCTAAATTGCACATTATGTTGTTCTCTGGAAGACATGCTTTGCGTCCCTCCCTTGCATGAGCAAGAGCTGACTCTACATCATTCTTAGGGGGCTGTATTACCTACTTGCAGTGGAATCTGGAAGAGTGGTTCCCACTCGGCATTGGTCATTTCTTTGTTGCCTCAGCTGGGGAAGTGATTTTTTTTTAACCCAAGCTCTATGGAATTTTCAAGTATAGGCTATGGTGGAGAAAAAGATGAACTAGGAGAGGGCTCTGAGACAAATTCTGCAAGGACAATTCAGCATTGAGTGTTGGGGGAGCAGGGATTGTTTTTATTTTTCTATGTTACTGTTCTGCAACAGTTTTCATTTGAACAAAAGGGTAGGATGGTTTAAATAGTTTTAAAACCCTTGGCAAGGCATTTTTAAAATAAGCGTTTTGTGTTTTATTTTCCCTGGGTAAAGTAATAATAATAATCTTTATATTAACATCTCATCCCCATAATATATATTGTGTCTTCCCCTACTTTCTTTTTAGATGCCATCTATGCCATAGAGGAATAATTAGATAAAATCTATAGAGAGCCTTGAGCTTTGAGAGAAAGACCTTCTGAAAATATAAGTTGTCATTATAGTTGTCTCTTATAGACACATTCAGCACAGATGTCTCCATCTTAACTCAGGGCCCATCAATCTGAGATATTTAAACTTTAGAAAACAGTTGGAGCTATCTGACAACTTCTAAAGAACTGCAGATCTGTAGACCTTAGTGGGAGACAGAGCAGCAGGATAATACATCCAGCAAACCAGATATGTATTCTTTGTTGTCCATTTTCCCTGACCCACCTCATATTCTCTGGTCACCCTCTCACTTCTCATCTGTACCCCCAGCCCCCTATATGCATGATCATAAGACCTCAAAATTCTCATTAAATTAAAAGGAGTATCTTCATCAAGGAAAAGACTGTACAGTGATAGAGCATTGTTGTCACTTCAGCCTTTCTCTCTCATTTAGAAATTGGCATGAAAGGTTTGATGTACAGAACAATATCATCTGCTCTAATGATCTGTAGCCTGGAACAGGAGCTCAAAGGCTCCAGCCTTTCTGCTTCACACTGTGCAAGGGGAAACGGCTGGTGCTCATGTTTTATTGGAAGGATGGGAACAAAGGATGTTAAGAGGACTACACAGGGGCCATGTGAGTCATAACAAGCCTTGTGAAATTGTTTCAACTCCTTTCTTCACCCTTAGCTGTTGTGACAAATGTGTCAAAGCTTTAGACAGGGAATACTGGATGCTGATGGAGCCTGGGTAGATGTAGAACAGGATTGTGCCTTCAAGTCAAGGTACTGAAGCAGGTAAGAGAGAAAAGGAGCCTTTGTAGGAGGAAAATATTACTGACATTTAAACTCGTTAATATTACTACTTTCAGAAAAAAATTTATTTCTTGTCTGGAAGCCACTAGCATTCCAACAACTTCATATTTATATTGTTGCCATTACAGTTCATTGACCTGAGACTGAAATATAAAAAACAACCAAGTACTCAGAAAAATGTACTCATCTCCAAAATGTGCAAGTAGTTCACTCCCAGATGTGAAGGAGTGCTCTTGCCTTCCCTGGACCAGCTGTCATCAATCTGGATATTTCATTTAGAATGTCTGTGAACAAGTATGTTTGGCTAAGTTGTGACTTCTCTGCAAGGGAGCAAGACCTGCATCAAAGCCCACATGACTTCCCTCTGGGACATATATCTGAGGCTGATTTCGAAACGATGACTGCAGAAGTTCCCCAAGTAAGTTGCTGATGTTTCTGAAGCCTACTGCAAATTTGAAAGCCTGTGAATTCTTCCATGATTATCCAGGAACATGGAGAGAAGTAAGTATTGAGTTCTGCAGATAGCACCTTATTTTCTGTTCATTTCCCACCAGATCACTGGGGTCAACCAAAAAAAGAACACTAGTATCTTTACAAAGGGAACAATGGACACCACATATCTAGGAACTGAATTGGAAGTTTCATTAGCTTGGACTCCAACATATTTCTAAATCATCATTCAGCTTTAAGTAGAAGTTAAAGCAGAAATATGTTTCTAATGCAAGTAACTGGGCTTTGGCTGACTCCCAAAGGGTACAGGTCAGTGTTTTGTTTCTGAATGTGAAGAGATTGCCTTATCACCAGAAACTGCAGAAGTTGGAACTCAAAAGAACTGGAATATCATTTTCTATTCTTGCACACAGCCCTACAGAAATTTCTATTCACTTTTTTTTTGTATTTTAAAATTTGCATCTGCAAAATGGGGTAAATGACCTGTATTGACCTCTTTACTGTTGGGCAAGTAGCTAATATCCTTAAAGTCTAAGATAAGCAGCTGTTCAATCAAAAGATTTTTATTATTATTATAATACCAATTACAGAGTGGGGTCACACCAAATAATTGTTTTCTTTCGTGTCTAATGATACATTCTTAAAGCTCTTAGGGAGCCACTTTCATCACAGAATTAACTGGAGTCCTGTTGATTACTTTTTGAAATTGAATGCAAAAAGATTACTAATATTCATTGGGGAAACAGGTACTCTCAGACACTGTTGGTGGGAGTGTAAATTTGAAACAGCCTTTTTGGAGGACAATTTGGCAATTTCTGTCAAAATTTAAAGTGCTCAAACCCTTTTAACCCAACAATTCCACTTTTGGGTTTCTATCTCAGAAAAAAACTTTCACATGTGCACAAAGTAGGGGATTTTTTTTTGAGATAGTAAAAAATTAGAAATCCTTAAATGTCTATCAATAACCAACTACAAAGACTTAAATTATGGTTCATCTATACTGTGGCATCCTATGCAGCCTTTAAAAAGAATGAAGATCTGCATGTACTGATGGAAAAGAAAGCTCTTTAGATGCATATTTAAGTGGAAAAAGGGAAAATGAACAACATGTTCCCATTTATGCAAAAATATATATTTTTATATACATATGTAAACATAGAGAAAGCTTAGAAATGTTCACATCAAATTGGTGACTTCTGGGAAACAGAATGGAAAGAGTAGGTGGCTGGGGGAGGGGGGTGTGACTTTTACATTTACTCTCTGTTTCCATACCCTCTGAGTGCCTCTTTTTAGTGCTTTCTTTTGAATAGAGAACATACTTATGCATTATGATATAAAAATAAATAGACCGTAGAGTCATTTCTATTTCGTCTAGAAAAGGTTTAAATACCTTATCTCTGCTCCAGGTCAAATAGTTCTATATTTTATTTTCATTCTAGGCTCTATCAGAATTGATGGAAGAAGATCTAATATCGTCAAGAGAATGACAAGGCTTGGAGATGGTGTCTTTCTTTCTTCATTGATTTCGGTTTCCTCAATTACCTTTTAAAAATATTTTGTCATTTAAAAATAATAATAAAAGCATAGAATGGTATTTTCAAAAGCATATTCCACATGAAACTTATCTCATGCTTGAATGGAAATCCTCTCATCCAAAGCATATTCCACAGGGCTCCATCTCTCCTCATCCCTTTCCTAGAAGGACCCTATTTCCATATTAAGTGGTTTGCCTGTAATTGGCCCTACTCTCTTCAGAGGGTAGTCTGGATTGGCCTAAGCTGATCCATGTCCCCTATCCCCACCATCGTAAAATTAAGGCTTAGCAACATAAAACAATCAGCTCATCACATTTTCATGGTCTGAGATGACCATATGACTAAACCTGAAGAAGCTAGCAATTTTATTTGATGGTTGGGGAAAAGAAGATTTCTTTCTTCTTTGGAGGTGAATGAGGATTTTGTGGGAGAGACTGTTATAAGGGAATCAAGCTTGAGGAAGAAGCTGAGACATGAAGGAGGTCAGAGATGAGTGAATTTCAGAGAATGGATTTGTAGTCTTCATGCCTGAAACTCATACTACTTTTTTAGTTAAGTGAGATTATAAACTCCTTTTCTTCTTTATATCAGTTTTGGTTTGTGTTTCTGTTACTTGCAAGTGAAAACATCCTAATGGATACACATGATATGCCTCACATTGTGAGGAGAGGTATAAAGTGCTGGTCAGAGTCCTGAGATTTGAATCCCGCTATCACTTTACTCCAGAGCAAGGAAAATAAAAATAATGGTATCTATCTCATAGTATTGTTACTGGGATTTAATGAGTCAATACATGTAGAATTCTTGACATTGTAGCTCACATATAGTAAGTAGTCAATGAATTATTCATGCATCAATAGCTATTGAATGAAAAAAGAGTTGCATTATCAGATAGTTTTGGAAATCTATATCAAACAGAAAGAATCTTCAGAAACTCTTGAAGCTGGGGTGCATGGTGAATTTCTGAGACAGATGTTGTATGTACCACTGCCCAGAATTATTAGTCCCTAGGAACATGTTTTGAGAAATACCATGAGTGACCGAGTGATCTGCAGAATCTGCTTCTGGAGATACTGGCTTTGAGAGAACATCAAGTTAAGCAGGGCTCAGTACACCAAACGTCCAAGGGTCTATTGGTTTGGCTCCTTTCTGACCACTATTCTGTTTCTGCAAGTGGGTGGAGGGGATTGTACACCCACAGTATTTTGTCCTATGCCCACTGTGGTAGATTGTTATATACCCCCAAAAAACATGTTCTTACTCATAATGCCATTCCCTTGGGTGTGAAGCCATTGTAATAGCACCTTTTGAAGATGTTCTTTTTAGTTCTGATGTGGCCAGCTGAATCAGGATGGATCTTAATTCTATTACTGGAGGCCTTATAAAGAGAAGAAGCCAGAGCCCCAGTGCAAGCTATGAGCAGGAACTGGATGCCGGAAGTCAACAGAACCTGTTAGTGAAAGGAGAGGGAAAGCCAAGAAACCCTGATTGCCAGCAATCTGGCACCAGAACGCCACAGTCTTCTGGGAGAAAGCAAGCCTGCTAGCCTCCCAACTGTGAGACAAAGAATTCCTGTTGTTTAAGCCAAAAACATTTTGTGGTATTTGTGATGATTGCAGCCTACCAAAACTAAGACACTTTCCCCCCCACCCCCCACCCCCCCACACACACAAAAGGGGAGACATCTATGTAATACTCATTCTGGCTTTGAAAGTGTGACTTTTATATGCAGCCCAAACTATCATTAACATTATCAGAAATTCAGTGCAGAATGCTTCTAATAAAATACTTACCACTTATTGAATGGCTATAATTCACTAAGTACTCTGCTAAACCTTTCACATTCATTCTCATTTAATTTTCTCAACAGTCATATAATGTAGGTATTATTATTGTCTCCACCTTGCAGATAAGGTATCCAAAGCTTAGAGATTTTATAATTGTCAGGGTCTTCAGCTGGTTAGTGGCAGAGCCTGAATTTGGAACCAAGTCTGTCTGATCTCAAGCTTATGATTGTAACCAACACATTAAACTGGAATAAAGAGAACGTTCATTATAAGGTATCTCAGAGCACATGTCTAGATATTTATAATCTAAGGCTCCCTACACAATATTATCCTTAAACCAATTTGTGCATGGACAGCCAAGTTCATATATAATACTAGTAGAGTTATGTAAATGCTTCTTTTTCTTCTTCTTATATGGATTTCAAAGCCATCAGTATCAAAGCACTATCACCTGAGAAACTGAAAACCCAACAACATGGTTTCTTTATCAAGCAGCATCTCTGTTTCTTGCAGTGATCAGATTGCCTTTCAGCCTTTTTCTGCATAGTTGATAATTCAGAAGCATTCTCCTATACAGTAATTAAAGATGAGTTTTCCAGCCCTGTTGAAAAAACTCCTCAATTTAGCTATGACAGGTTATATTTTATAATGAGCGAAAAGGATATCACTACTGGAGAAAAAAAATCCATGGACTCTGCTTCTCACAAAAGGCTGTCAAATATCATATGCTTCAGTGTAGTGGCTCATTGTGAAAGGAATGCTTCTGTTTGGTTTCAGATTTTCCTTGGTCTATCTGTAGTCTCAGAACAAACAACTGTGAAGAAATGGTAAATCTCTGTAAGGAGTCAAACTCTCAGTAACTGACTGGATCATTTTTTCTCTGGGAACAGAAGCAAATGCTCACAAATGGCCCTGCTCACCCTGTCTCCTGTGCTGTTCAGAAGAGCCCTAATTAAAGTCCAGACCTTCACAATAAAGGCATAGCTGGAGGATGGAAAAATTCACTCAAGAGTTTTCAGCCCTTCTGTGGGTCTGGGATGTTTATTATTAACAGTTTTGGGGCTGTTTTGGTAGACTGTCAACCGTTGTCACTCCCTCCTGTTTCCTTGTTTATGTTTTGCAAAATTATTGCGATTGCCATCTTTGCCCTGGCCAAAAGGTAACAATGATCTAACTTTATTTCCTGTTTAAATTTAGACTGAATATCTGTGGAGTTCATCTCACATTTATTGGCTTTGTGTATGTGTGTATATACACATACACAAAGCCAATAAATGTATATTCATTCAAGGCTAAAGCTATTGGGTCAAGGCCAGTTTTCAACTTTGGAGTGCCATCTCAAATGATACACCTCAGTCCCAAAGGGTTTTTAGCCATTTGCCCTTTGGAAGTGCTTGACAGGTTGGAAGCTGGTTCATTTCCTGTGGTTCCTTTAAACACAGCCAGCTGTATGAAGACGGGAACTTGCTGTCTTCCACATTGTTCCAGTAGGTGTTTCAGAAGTTCCTGAGTGGAACTTTGTTAATTTCTTTATTTTTTTTCTCACTAAGTTGAAACTTCTTCTTTTTTTTAAGAGGAGATAGATAGATAGATAGATAGATAGATAGATAGATGATAGATAAAAAGATCTTACGGGACATTCATAGCTATAAATGACAGAGTGAAAAGGGAAGTAGAGACCAGGAACACCTAGTTGTTGTGTTACTGGGTTCAGTTCTGTGACACAGGGGACTCCAAAGTATAAACAAATCCAAAAGGGGAAATTAAATTTGTCAGGCAGAAAATTTTATTTAAAAATAGTTACTGTTATAGGAAATATTACAGCATATATGACACCACATTGCCCTTATTTATCTGACTTTTCATTGCCAGAGAGTACATGTTAACCTTGAGAACACCTTTAAAAATTCAAGAGATCTGGGTCCTTGATTTCCTTTTTACTTTTAATAATAATTCAGGTTTTGTGTCAAAATACTAATAAATATTGCCAAAAAGACGAATTATTTCTGGACTTTGTTTCTTCAGAGGATGATATCACATTAAAACTTGGCAGAAAATGTGTTTGTTGAATATTAACTTCAATAGCTTGAAAGGAAAAATATTGGGAACTAAAATAACTTGGACAAATAACATTATATCTTAGTGTATCTGGGAGAGAATCTAGTCATAAAGTACGATCTTTAGTGATTTATGTCCCACTGGGACAATAATATTTCAGTATATTTTGTTTCTTGTTGTGCTGTTCTCTGTATCACTCTAATGTTTATTGTATTTTGGTGTATATTTAATCTTTATTGCTTTTTCTTTAAATTATATTTATAAGCTTAAGGTCCACAGTGTACTGTCTATCCCAATTTGAGGCAGTGCCACCTAGTGGTAGAACAATAGCTTTTTCTCCCTATATTTAAAGGACATAATTGACAAAGAGCATGCTGGGAACTGCAGCCATTTTGTGAACCTCAGTGGTTACATGAGATGGACTAAAACTAAAACTTCACTCACTTTTTCTGCATTCTATGCATTTTTTTCCCCCCTAACAAATGGGGGCTTACAGAAAGAGGATAATTACCAAAACCAGTATCATCAATTCAGTTTCCTTGTAGAGTGATATTATAACATTTTGTATTCAATGAAAACTAGTAATTTTCCTATGTCTGTGTTGTCTTTCCTTTGATTTCTCATAAAATAGATAAAATTACTGTTTTCTATAATTCTACTCTTTAATCAGCTCCCCTGACTGCCATGTTTGTTTTCTTAAACAATTCCATATGAGAATTCCATTTTTAAAGATGTTGAAAAACTTTTTTACTTCTCTAGTGTCACACAACTGAAGGAAAATATTTTTCATACTAAGTTTTTCTAAAATACTGTACAGTGTATTTACTTCCATGTCCTTTTTTTTCATTCTTAGTAGAACTCATCTCACTTCTGGGGTAATTAAAATTTGTTTTGCTATCCTTAATTTGCAGGTCCTAGTTATTTGTGCCTAGTGAATTACAGTTGGGTTTTTTAAATGACTTTTTCCATGCTTGCCATTGTGACTGGGCTTCTTCCTTATAAATGTTGGAGTCCTAAACTTGAAGCTGAACCCATTTGGCTAAGGTTCTGATCCCCCGCCTAGTTCTTGATCTTCAAAAGTACATGTCCTAGAATGAAAGAAGCTCATGCCACTTCCTAGTCATGTTACCTTGGGTAATATATTTAACTTCTAAAAGTGTTTTCTTGTCCATAAAATATAATTTCTAGAAGATTGTTTTCTATATTAAGCATTTAATACACTGCCTCATATGTATTAAGCACTTAATAAATTTCAGGTGTGATTTTTTTTTTACACATTTCTTCCTCCTTGTATTAGCCAAAGGGGTGCTGATGCAAAATACCAATAACATGTTGGTTTTCATAAAGGGTATTTATTTGGGATAGAAGCTTACAGTTACCAGGCCATAAAGCATAAGTTTCTTCCTTTACCAAAGTCTGTTGCCACATGTTGGAGCAAGACAGCTGCTGATGTTTGCCAGGGTTCAGGCTTCTTGGGTTCCTCTCTTCCCGGGGCTCCGTTTCTCTCCGGGCTCAGCTTCTCTGTTTTTTCCACGAGGCCAGCTGTAGACTCTCAGGTGAACAGCTCGTTTCTTTTCCCGAGGCCTTCTCTCCTCCCTCACCACCAAGCTCCTCTGTATGCTTACTTCTCAGGGCTCCAGCTCTAGACTCCAACATCAGAACTCCAACTCAAAAAACTCCAACTCTGTCCTTTGCCATGTCTTTTATCTTTGATTCCCCACCCACCAAGGGGTGGAGCTCCACGCCCTACTGATGTGGCGCAGTCAAAGTCCTAATCATAATTTAATCATGCCCAGATGAACAGACCAGTTTACAAGCATAATCCATATCTATTTTTGGAATTCATAACTATATCAAACTGCCACATTCCTAGAAGCTGGATGATGTTCTCTCTGGCTATGGTCTTAGCTACAGCCTTGTTTTAATTAGAATTGAATTACTGCTATGAGATTCCTGCTACTAGTTTGTATCTCTTATAGTCTGGGGAAACTTATCAACAGAAAGTTTACAACATCACTGGGACAAAATGGTTAGGCACTGATCATGCCTTGGAGGACATAGTTCTGCAGCTTGGTCAGTTCTCCTAGTCATAGCTGGCTCTCCTCAATTAACTCTTCCTCCCCTGAGAGTCCTCTTTTAGGACTGAGAATGTTTCAGAAATGAGCTCACTTGAGTTATGTATAACAAATTCTTTATTTTCTTTTTTCTTTTTAACTTGCCTTTATCATCTGATGGTCATTGGGGATTAGAACTAGGGAGAAGGTGATGATATATGTACATGGTTTACTCCATTAAATTAAAATTCAAACCAGTTTGACAATAGAACACTGATCTGTACTTCTTATCTTCAAAGCAGGAACTCAAATGGAAATGAGGCTTTCACAAAGAGAACACTTTTGAACATGGATTTTACAACTAAACCATGACTTAGTGTGTGATTATCAGCATCAGCCTATCTTATTTCTTTGTGTAGTGATAGTCTTCCTTACTTTCTAGTGTCTGAAGAGAAATGCTTTATTGAAAATTCCTTGAGAGCAGTGACCATGTCTTATTCATCTCTGTAGCCCTTTCAGAGCTTATCACAAAGACTCTTAAGGTAGATGCTTCATAAATATTGGTTGAAAGAAAAAACTACTTTCCCCAAACAGCTCTACTAGAAAGACCCCTTTAGGAAATGAAGCCCTCACCCACCCACTATTTTGATGGTTGGTAGATCAAGTGCCAAATATTTTGAAGTTGACTTTTGTCACTAGTATAATTTCAGATTATCCCCACCAACCACTTTCCCCCCAATTTTATTCAGCATCCAAACTATACATTTCATAAGTTGATTTTGCTTTAATGAAAGTCGGCTACTATTGTTTTTGTTGTTTTATCAGATAAGATGTATAAGCACATAATTCCAAAATCATGATATCTTTGAGAAAGATAACTATAGCTTTATAAATAACAGCTAATTCTAGCATATATGATTACTTTACCATGAATCAGGCAATGGGCCATGTTAGGGACTAAATTATGTCTCCCACATAAGGCATGTTCAGATCCTGACTCCTGGTCTGTGAGTGTGAACCCATTTATAAATAAGACTTTTGAAGATGTTGCTAGTTAAGGTATGGCCAAACCAAGTGGGAGTGGGCCATAATCCAATATGGCTGAAGTCCTTATAAGCAAAGAAAATTGGACACAAAGAGGAAGCCACAGGAAGTAACCAGAAGCTGGAAATCAACAGAACCCAGAAGAGAAAGGGGAAGAGGCCACCTTATGCATTGTCATAGGACAAAAAAGT
This sequence comes from Cabassous unicinctus, assembly GCA_029593785.1. Taxonomy (NCBI): domain Eukaryota; kingdom Metazoa; phylum Chordata; class Mammalia; order Cingulata; family Chlamyphoridae; genus Cabassous; species Cabassous unicinctus. The sequence goes on along the minus strand of JAQZBX010029341.1, from coordinate 13,946 downwards.
CAAGTAGATTCAAAATTTGCCAGGCAGGCAGAAGAAACCAACCCTGGGAGGAAGCAAGCCTTCTAGCCTCAGAAACTATGAGCCAATAAATTCTCATTGTTTAAGCCAACCCATTGTATGGTATTTATTATAGCAGCTAGGAAAATAAAACAGGCTATATACCTTATTCTTCACCCTCATGATTCCTCTGCCCAGAAAACATCATTTCAGCCTTTCACGGATAAAATTTGATTTAATATGTTGCTCCTTATAATCTCCTAAGAGGAAGAATTGTTTTCTAAGATATTGCTAGTAGAAATGTACATAATCTCTTCTATCTAATCGTCTGCATGAGTCTAAGATCAATGTGTATTCACTTATTCTTTTGTTTATATCTTCACTCATTTGTTCATTCATTTCTTTAACACCTGGCCTTTTAAGTGCCAGAACCTAGGAGAGTTCTTTGGGGCCATCCCATAAATTTAGATAAACAGGCAAACAAATGTTTTGTGCATACAAAGTGATTTGTAGTCAGGAATCTTTGGGAGCACTGGGGGAGACACATTTTAAAGAGCTGTGAAAAACCTCATGGGGTGGGGGTGACCTTCAATCTGGGAGTTTACCAGCAGTAGAAATGGAAGAATAATAACTCTAGAATTGAATCCTGAGAGGATTATTAACTTTTTGGTTTATTCTTCTGATACAAAACAGGGTCTGTGCTTTTTAATTTTAATAAATATATTAATTAATTGATCTTTACCTAAAGCCTTTAGTAAATATAGAGGAGTTGACTGAGTTTATTTAAAGATAATAGGTTAGAAAAATAATTATTAGAGTAACTTTGTTCACCCATTCTGTTAAATATTGAAAACAATTCAGGTTCATTCCTTCTTCTATTTAACTTAAGCACTTTGGGTGAGCTTTCCCTTGTAGGGACAGAAAACTCAGTAAAGTGACAAATTGCCACAATTGTTAATAGCCAAGCTAGAAGCCATTAGGAGTTTGAAATTTACCTTTTCCCAGTTCTGGGGATTATACACACACAGTAATGATGGTGAACTAAACCATGATCATTGTTTTCAGATCCAATCATGTATTTCTGTTTAATTCATTGATTCGTTCATTCATTCCACAAATATTTACTGAGTAAATATTATTATGTGCCAGCTTTGGTTCCAAGTGCTGGAGATTTAGCAGTGAATAGGACAAAGTACCTACTCTCAAAGAACTTACGTTTAAATATGTAAATGTGTGTGGAAAGGGAGGCAGGTAGAGAGTATAATTCATTTAATATGAGTAATATGTATAATACGATGTGGTGCAATACAATAAATAATGTAGTTGAATAATTTAAGGGAGTGTTGAAAAAATAAAGCAAGGAAAGGAAATAGAGAGCATTATGGGTATGCTCAGAGTCCCCAAGACCATCCTCAGGTTCAAAGACTTACTAGAAGGAATCAAAGAATTCAGAAAAGCTGTTATGCTCATGGTTGCAGTTTACTACAGTGAAAGAATATAGATTAAAATTGGCAAATGAGACCATGCAATATTTTTCCTTTTGTGTCACTTAGCATAATGTCTTCAAGATTCATCCATGTTATCATATGTGTCCCAATTTCATTTCTTCTTACTGCAGCATAGTATTCCATCATATGTATATACCACATTTTATTTATCCATTCATTGGTTGATGGACACTTGGGTTGTTTCCATCTTTTGGCAGTTGTGAATAATATAAACTATTGACTATAGTTAACAGCAATACTGTAATATTCTTGCATCAATGCCAAAGATGTACTGTGTTAATAATAGGGGGGAATGGAAGAAGTATGCCAAGTATACACTATGGACTGTGGTTAGTGGTAATAGTCTGATGATATTATCTTGCAGTCTATAACAAATGTTCCACAATGGTGGGATGTGTTGGTGGAAGAGTGTTGTATGGGAATTCCACTCATGTGCACAATTGTTTTGTAAGTTCACAACTTCTGTAATAAAATATATATTTTTAAAAATCACATCTAGCAATGGAAGAACTTGTAACACTGATATGAAGGCAGTGGCCACCAGAGGTTCTGAGAGGAGGGAGAAGGAAGAATAGGTATAACGTGGGGCATTTTTGAAACATTAGAATTGTCCTGAATGACATTGCAATGACAGATACAGGCCATTATACATTTTGTCAAAACCTATAAAATTGTGCTGGGCAAAGTGTAAACTATAATGTATACCATAGACCATGGTTAGTAGCAGTGCTTCAATATGTGTTCATCAATTGTAACAAATGTGCCACACTAATGAAAGATGTTCTAATGGGGGAAAGGGTGGGAGGGGGAGAGAGTGGAATATATGGAAATCCTCATATATTTTCAATGTAACAGTTATATAATCTAAAGCTTCTTTCAAAATAAAATAAAATAAAAACCACAAAAAAGTCAGCAAATGAAAAGACGCATAAGGCAGAGTCCAGGAGAAACAATACACAAGCATCCAGTTGTCCTCTCTCAGTGAAGTCTTAAAGAAAGTGCTTAATTCTCCCAGCAACAAAATGTTACAACATGTGCAAAGTATTGCCAACCAGGGAAGTTCACTCAAGCCTTGGTGTTCAGGGTTTTTACTGGGGGTCAGTCATAGGCATGTAGTGTCTGTGTGATTGACCTCAGTTACTGTGTCCAGCTCCCCAAGAGTCAAATTGATATAATGCAGCCAAAGCCCTAGGGATACAAAAACGGGCATTCACCGTAAAGCACACTGTTAGCACAAATCATTGCCATGACCCAAAGCCTCAGGTACACAAACATACTTATCAGGCAGGGTACTGCAAGGCTCAGAGGTCATCTCCCAGGAGCCAGGCCAATGAGATGTCTAACATCAGTCACCTACAGAGATGGCCGAGTGGCCCAGCTAGAGTAGGTGTACAACTGTGGTAGCAAGATCTGCTTTCTGATTTTGCCTGACATGCTGAAAAACGCACCCATGTTAAAGAGCATGAAAAATAAAAATGAAGGCTCAGGGTCCGGCCAGAGAAGAGCTGCTATTCTGAAGGCCCAAGTGGCTGCAAGAGGACAAGGCCATGAAATGGAATGTGGAAACATCTCTCGAAGCTAAGATGAAACTAAAGAACTTTACCCCCTTTTTTTTCCTTTTAGGTTATCTGGGTGGGGGTTGGGGGTGTTTATGTATATGTCATAGCTGGGTTTTTTAAAATATTTTTTTTTATTTTTAAAGAAGCTTTAGATTACATAAATGTTACATAAAAAATATAGGAGATTCCCATATGCCCCACTCCTTCCCCCTCCCACACTTTCACACATTAACATCTTTCATTAGTGTGGTGCATTTGTTACAGTTGATGAACACATTTTGAAGCACTGTACTAACCAAGGACTATAGTTTACATTATAGTTTACACTTTGCCCAGCACAATTTTATAGGTTTTGACAAAATGTATAATGGCCTGTACCTGTCATTACAATGTCATGCAGGATAATTCCAATGTCCTAGGTAGTTTCTTTCGACAGTTTTCTCTTTACATTAAGGGAAATGTTAACCTAAATAAATCTGTTTTGTTTGTTAAAAAAAAAAAAGTCCTGAGACATTGGGAATATGTAGGATTTGAACAGCTCACGCCTGCGACTTAATCCTTTATTCGAATAGTTTTCCGGTAGTCAAGGGGTTTTCCACCCAATCTCTCTTTAAGTGTAAAGCAGTTTATATTTGTTAGTTACCAGTTCTTTATGTGCTAACCTGATTTGTCTATTATTTCCAGATGTTAATAAACACCAGTGTGTGTGTGTGTGTGTTACATTCTAGTACAAAGTACCAGCGTCTCTAGCACCTGTTTTCCTGTTTCCCAGGGTGACATTGACTTATACACAGTCTATTAAATTAATGCCTCCATGTTCGTGGGGGTCAATGTTCTTATTTGCCATGTGTGGACTATCCCTCTATCCTGGCCCTAAATATATAATTTTCATTACATATTTTATAATATCCAACAGTGAAAAATGAAATACATTCTTTTTCTTTCTTTTCCTTGTTTTTCAAAGTGACATATGTTAACTTATACCTTGAATTCAAAATAGTATGTATGTGCTGGAGATGGAAGGAACTGGAAGGAGGGAAGGTATAGGAGAGAATTTTACAATTGATTATTATTTATATACCAGCAACTCTTTTTAAAAAATCTGCACCTGACAAAAGTAAAGTGCAACTTACTGCATAATATACCATTTGCACATTCTTAGAAAACAAATACGTAGACACTATGTCCTCTCTTTTAAGATCATTATGCTCTAAGAATATTTTCAGTATTCCTGAGAACACATTCATTTTCATCTGCGAAAAGTGTGCTCTGGGAGCTAAGCCCTTTTCTTTTGCCTCTAATGTAGTGGACTTGCACTTGGAGGAAAACTCATAATTACAGAATTAGAGAAAACATGAAAGGCCAGCTCTTTTCACCACTATTGGGACTTTAAATTGATGAACCTATTCTCCTGGAGCTGGAAGACAAGTGCCAAATCCATGAAGAGTAGTAGGCGGCTAAAGAGGAACTCTCTTCTGAGTTCCCTAGTTTCAGAGAACATTTCTCAAATGCGTCACCTGCTGTTGTCCACTGCTCATGTTCTTTGCTTGCTTTAGCTCCAATATCTTTCTTCCAAACAGAGGGTTTTAGTGAGAAGAAAATTGGTATCTTGTGCCAGAGTGACTTAGTATGTATTACTTAATATTGAAACAAGAAGTTTGCTCTATACTTAATATTTTTTAAAAGATCTGACGTAGCTAATTTAATAGAGAAAGATCACATAAAAGAATTTTACTTCATTTAGACCAAACTATTAAATAGTTCTCTAAATATGTAACTTTCAGTATGTTGCCACTTCAGGTGAAGCAGTCTATATTTACTCCACAAAGGTTTTTGTTGGAATTTATAATCTACCACGGCCTTTTAAACCCAATTTACTTACTGTTTTTAGCACCATTTCATGCACTGATCAGTTTATGTAAGACCTATTCATGTGTTTGACAATCTACACATTTATTCTCTAAAGTCTTCCCTAGTATATTCTCCACAATGGTTGTTCTTGACATTTTTCCTTCCCTGTTAAATCCCCGATTGTGCTCCAAGACTCCTCATTCTCAGCTGATTACGAACACTCCTACTTATGAAATCAAGCCTGCTTTCCTGCTCTCCTCAACTTCTTCTCCTAAATGTCTTACTTATTTGTGTATGTTCTTTCTGCTCCAGTTGTGCTCTTATGCTTTACCTGCATTTGGACCTTACTGGATCATTTTTCCACACATTCTTTGTTGTCTTCAATCTCTCCCTTTCCACTGTCCCCTTCCTCTCAGCCCACCAATATGGTCAGGTGGCCTCATAATCTAAAACCTGCCTCACTGTACCCCTTTAGCTCAACCTCCATTAGTTCTCACCTAGGTTAGGGCAATGGCTGCCTGGTTTGTTCCCCTGGCTCAGGTCTTTCACCTTTCCAATCTATCCATCACACTGCTCACTGATTAATCTTTCTAATGTTCTCATGTAATTTTATTCTCAAAAAATTTTAATAGTGCCCCATTGCTTATTAATAAAGTCCAAACTCCTTAGCTTTGCATTTCTCTGCCAAGCCTCTCCCATGACCTTCTTTTCTGCCAACTTTACCAGCTTTATCTCACTTTACTCACTGTTATATTCTCTATCCTTGGTCCAGAAAGTCATTCCTTGTATATGCAATGTGCTTTCCAATCTTCTCATCTTGACTTACACCATCCCTCAGCTCGGATTGCTCTCTCCGTTTCAAGTCTGTCTTCTTTCCCCTGCCCTCTGCCATCTGAATCCTACACTAAGGTCTAGTTCAAATTTAACCTCTTCCCAGAAGCTTTCCCTACCTAGAAATGCTCTCTTTTCCAAACTCCTAAAGCAGCTTGTATGCCTCTTACAGTACTTACTCTATGTTTTACTGTGTTATTATGTTTTTGTTTTTTTTTTCATCTCTTATACTAGACACAAGCTCTTTAGGATAGAGTTCATTGTTACTTCTTTGTTGTGTGTTGTACAGTGCCTATACTTACCACAATATCTAAAAAATGCTCATGATGTGTTTATTGAATGAATGGAGAGATAAATGATAATTATCTCCAGAAAAAAAGAATTACTGATGGAAGTATATCTCATAGCCTAACTCAGCATCTAGGTGTGAATAACTTAAAATAATTACCTCAGCACATCATTTTGTCTAGATATTTTGTAATCGCTCTTATCATGTAAAACATATCAAAGTAATTGGATACAATGTCTTTACGAGCTATAAGATACATTACTGACCCAGATTGAAGTTTGTTTCCATCTATATTAGTAATACTGATTGTAATGACCTCTATATATAGCAGCAGAAGTCATTAGGGTATTTATCAGAAATAGAAATCAGATGGAAAAGCCATCACATCTTTCCCCCTCTCCTCACCCTCACTTAAATACAGAAAATATTTAGTATCTTCAAAACATTTACTGTTCTATGATTTTTAAAGAAAACCCCAAAACTTTAAATACAAAGACGTTGTCTGCCTTTCACATATTCTGACCTATAAAATTGCACACTTTAAAGTTATTTTGAAACTTGGAAATAGAAATGGGAGCATCAAAATGCAATATTGTCAACACATTCAAAAATTTTGTAGGTTTGAGCTTTCAGAAAGGGACTTATTATATTCATTCCTCCTGCTGAAACTCCCATTTCTATGCCTTTGCCTTCCCCAAGAATCCCCAATAAGTTTCACCCATTTTCTCACCACTGAAACAGAGCGGTACCCCTAGGCTGGATAGCGGCTCCCATTTAATAGTGCATAACAACAGAACCGGGGCTGTCAAGCTCTGACAGCTTGAATGAGGGAAGATTTCAAACAATTATGAGTGGGATTTTAAATGCCTCACCTGAAATACATTGCCAAGTCCTTATCACAAAAAGGGAGATACTTTGGAAACTGCCTAAGAATTCATGCAAGAGGAATTTAAGAGAAACTTGGCAGGTGCTCATGACACAACAGTTGAGAATAAGAAATGAAGCTGTGCACTGAAGGGATTTAGAGAGAATGAACATAATCATTGATGTAAGAATGAGGCCAGGACCCAGGAGATGCAATCCCTGCCCTTTGTTACAAGACCTCAGGGACTGCAAGTGTCTAAACCCTTTGTTGTTGTTTTGTGTTTTGTCTCAAGCCAACTAGTGTTATTCTTATTAGCTGAAAAGCAGGCATTGTCTAGTCTAGAAAAGCCCAATCAGGACCAGACAGAAATGGCCATTACTGCTATTAATACACTATTCTCTGAACATATTCATTCATCCTAAATGGTACCCTGATTTAGAAATCTGTGTTCGGTGTTGGTAGGTCTGTTTTGCTTATCAGGATTTTAAGTGAATACGTGAGCAAATACAAATCTTTATTATAGTCAAGTTTGAAGGTGAGATTGTTCTTGACAAGCCTTGCCCTCTCTTCTTTCCAAGCATGCCAGTGTGTTCTGATGACTTGCTAGTTTTACTCCTATAGCAGCTTGCAATTTTTTTGGCATCTTGCCCAATGAGTTATTTAGACTAATTTGATTTGCAAGTCTCTTTAAGCACACTTTTGTAAGCAGCTGTATTTCCCCCCCACTTTTATAACTAATTATTTTAAAGCCATTTGAAACAAGGAATTTAACAGGTATCCTAAGTGAAAGTTCAAACCATAATCTAACTATTTGCTTGACTTTGTCTTTATTTCAAGTTCCTGAAAAGTCAAGGGAAAGAGAAATGTTTGTTAAAAGCTATTGGCCAACCGTCCCTATGTCAAAAATCCTTGAGGCCAGATGTGTTTTAGTTCCAAAATTTTGGATTTTAGAAACTGAATACAGTGCATATATTAAATATTATGCTAACACCTTCAGACCCAGTAATCATTATAGTGAAATGTATGCACATTCACTTCAAGTCAATCTGTTTTGCCACAAAGTTAGATATAAAACATTTCTGGTTTTTAGAGATTTTCAAGCTTACAAATTGCAAATAAGGCATTAAGGATAGGCATTAACTTTCTCACTTTTTAAAACAGAAAATTATAAACAAGAACAGCTACAACAAAAACCTAGAACATTCTTTTACACTCATGAGGAACTTGAACCTAATGAAATTAAATAATATATCCAAGGTCACACAACTAAATGAATGATGGAGCTAAGATTCTAACCCAGTTCTCACTGAGTCCAGTGTCCCTTCTATTCTATTACATTGCCTTTCTTTATAATACATAGTGTATTAGTCATCCAAAAGGGGTGCTAATGGGAAATACCAAAAATGAGTTGGTCTTTATAAAGGGTATTTATTTGGGGTAGAAGTCCACAGTTACAAGGCCATAAAGCATAAGTTTCTTCCCTCACCAAAGTCCATTGTCATGTGTTGGAGCAAGACAGCTGCCGACATTTGCCCAGGGTTCAGGCTTCTTGGGTTCCTCTCTTTCCGGGGCTGCGTTTCTCTCTGGGCTTAGCTCCTGTTTCCTCCACAAGGTCAGCTGTAGGCGATCAGGCAAATGGTTTGCTTCTCTTCTCCTGGGGCCTTCTTTCCAACATCAAAGCTGTTTCTCAAAGATTGCTTCTTCAAACTGTTCTTGCCATGCCTTTTATATTTGATTCCCCACCCACTAAGGGGTGGGGCTCAACATCCTAATCATAACCTAATCATGCCCAGATTAACAGATCAGTTTACAAGCATGATCTACTTGTATTTTTGGAATTCATAATTACATCAAATTGGCCAACGGTTACACATAGTCACTTAGTTTATTTCCATTTTTGTCCTGATTCCTACTGCTTTAATATCCTTGGAAATCTTAGTTTTTCTTCTTATGCAGAGCTGGTCCTGAGGTAATATTAAAAAATGTTAAGGTATTTGATCCCCAAAAGGACATGTAATCCTCTACAAGGTGAAAAAGTTCAAGTTCGACATCCAGTTAACTGGAATTTGGTAGGAATTCCCTTTTCTTTTAAAAAGAAAATACAAAAAGAAAAGGAAAAAAAGGCTATTTTCCATTAGCTTTTTTTGGCCAACACTGAGTAGGATCAAGTGGAAAATGTTAATATTTTAAAATTACATGAAGAATATTTTTTGATGTTGGGTTGCATCACTATGTGTTTTTTTTTCTCTTTTGTAATTTTAATGGAAGTGATGCTATTCATTTTTTAAACTCTCTTGTAAGCACCAAATTTTAATATCTAAGTCAATTTTTTGACAAGAAATGCTATCAAGAACTTGCCTCAAAACAAAACAATGATTTTTCATTCTTCCTAACATCCAAATTGAAGGTTTACTGAAACAAAAACAAAAAAGCCCACACAGAAATAAAAAATAACAAAAATCACATTCTAAGGGTTCAGTGCATTCAGCAGTCTTCAAGGGCTGCCTAATGATCCTTCAGCTGACTTTCAAAAAATAACACTCTAGCTCATTAAAATATACATTTTCCATTTGCTTTCTTAAGATTAAAAGTAAAAAAAAATTTTTTTTAATTAAAAGAATGCACAACCAATTGCCTGACTTGTTTTGGTGTCATCTACAGTATATAAAGGCCAGGATGACTATTTGCAGAACACGTGATTAGGTGATATTAATCTTCAAGGTTTAGTTGTCTTCCAAACAGTGTAAAATACCCACAACTCCGAAGGGACACAGACAATCTCCTTTGAGAATTCCATGGGACAATGCAGGTGGGAACTAATGAAGGTTGAGCTAAAGGGGTACAGTGTGATTGGACAGTGAGGCAGGTTTTAGAGCATGAGGCGATCGGAACCACAGCTATTCTTCATAGAGTGACAGGGCTTCTGTCAAATTGACACTGTTCCCCTGTGTAAAATATTTCCCATTCCATTTCAATACTTTCACCGAAAGGTCAAGAATCAGTCTGAGACTCTCCCATGTGGAATCTTCTTCTGGAGATGTGGAGATTGGAACAGCTGTCAAATCAGTAATCACATGATCAAACTTCCTCCCTTCTTTGGCATACTTCTTCAGTACTGGAATATAGTCTTCTGTTAGAATCTGATAGCATTCTCCTTTAAGTTTGTCTAAGACGTCACCACAAGTTTTTCACATATTTTCCTTACATCCATCAATCACCATTTGGTCACTCTCTACCACAGTGACCCTATTTGGTTTCAGTCTGTTTCACATAAGATGCCCCCATCTCCACCTCCCAGAATCAGTACATCTTTGCCAGTGTAATCTTTCCCACTGCCCACGATGGCCCCAGTATATGCCAAATCACTCTCTGCCAAATAAACATCCCCACTGAGGATGAGAGTATTTCCAAATTGCTTTGAGTGTAGAATTTTAATGTCCTGATAAGGTGAGTCTTTACCTTACACCACTTCATCTACGTCATTACTCAACCGGGTGCCCATCAACAGTGGGCCAGTATCTGTCAATGGCCCCTCCTCCAAGTATGGGTGGTAATCGCTTCACGCTCCCAGTACAGTCCTGACTGAATTGTTTCATTCTTTTTTATACTTTATTCAAGACTGTTAATTTCTTCTTTGCCTTGTGCATCGCTGTCATATCGCTGAAGGTCCGGCAACAGCAATCCATGTGGATAAATTCTCAAATTGGCAAAGCTGCCATTTTTGTTCTGTAGGTTGTTAAAGAGCCGTGGGTCTGTCAGGTATACACTGCCTCCGTCATTCCCTGCTCCTGGAAGATGGACTGGAGGTCTTTTAGAGGTCTCGCCGGCAGCTTTGGCGCCGTGCATGTAGTCGACGGTGCTGTGCCATGCCGCTGCCACGGTGCAGCGAGGCCCAGTGCCATGCCTGGGGCAGGCGGCCGCGGGAGACCGGAGACCGCACCGCGAGTCAGGCTGCGGCTGGCGGACGTGCCGCTACGTGTTTCTTAGAAATAAAAAGAAACTCTTTTACATATTCCTTTTTCATTGCTGTCACCTAACAAGTTTTGAATTATGTGATTATGGTTAAAAGGGACTTAATGATGAACTTTAGGTCATCTTCTGACCTACAGGTAAGATTGCATGAGCAGTGGGTACACAAACAAAAGTTCTTCTAAAAGCTGACTTTTACAAACCCTCATGGCAATCTGCTGACAATTGGGCCGGCAGGAGATTGTCTTTTAGATCTAACTTGAGTCCTTGCTGCAGTTTAACTGATTCTTCAGTTTAGTAAATGTCATCCTCATTCCCGAAGGTCAATACATTTTGCAATAACAAGGGCTGACGTTTTGGTAAGTTCAGGATAATATGCATTAGATTATCAGTTTGATGAAAAAAAGCAAACTGCACATGTTCAAGCTTCCAAATGCTACTTTCACCTTAATTTCTGCCTTGCCACAATAAGCTCTATTTTAATACATGAAAATTACACATATAACTCTATGCATTAAGTATACCTAACCCTTTCCTTAATGGGCAAAATCTACTTCAGAGACTGTAAGCAATTTGACCATTTAGAAATGGAAGAAAAATATCTCTGAAACTCGTAATTTCTTATACTTAAATTCTAATCGGCTAGCATAGACTAAGTATATTTTTTGCAACTATCTTGATTAAAAGAGATAACATTGCTCAGAATCTTTGGATGTAGAAAATGAATTATGGAAAATATCTATACAAGGTTGTTTTTTAAAAATTTAGATGACATTTTCAAATGACAAATTATGAAGTGGTACAACATTTTGTTCAAAAACCACACAGAAGCACTTTTTAAATTCAGATATTCTGAACTGTTGTTTCTTGGCAAAAACTACTTTGTAGTAAAAATTACATCAAAGAAAAAAGACGTTCATCATTTCACAATGCATCTGGAAACACTACATCAAAAGGGAATTGTTTATGTGCAATTAAAATCTTCAGACACATCAGATAGATGCAACGTAAGGTTAGCAACACCATCAATTCAATTAATCCTCTCACAAAGACTTTTTACTGTAAAAAAAGACTTTACTATAAAAAGACGTTTTAGTATTTTTAAAGTGGGCACATTCTACTTCAGTTCCGTTTGCTTCTGTAAATATAGTTGAGAAAGTGCAATTGTACTCCATTTATCAATGTTTCCTTTTATTGCTCTGTATATCTGTTTGCTTAATGGCATAACAAACTCTGCTCTTTCCTAGGTTTAGGTATATATATTCAGACCAGTTGTGTAATTGTATATATTATTCCATAATCTTTCAATGCCTGTTGGTGATACTATAATAAAACTTACTCACCTCCCCCACCCCCCTTTTTTTCCACGTGGCTTTCTCAGGGTTCATCTCCTCCTCTTAAATTGTCTTCAATCACTCTCTAGGAAGGTTTTCTTTCTAATAAGTTGTGAAATACCTTGAGTTTATGAAAAATAAATGCAGACTTAGAAGTGCAGTAAATAAATGGCTTGGAATATGTTTTAGGGCTTTTCTTTTATAATGCATAAAGTGCTAGTTTCATGTTTCCACCTGTTCTAACAGTGCTATTTAATTTACAAGAAACCTTTACCAAAGCGCTTTATTTAAATTTGGGGATGGAGAGAATTTGGAGAGAGTCCAGAGAGAGTAATAAAATCAGTAAGCCTATATGCAAATACATTTTGGGGAAATGGTAATGCTAGCCAAGATTTTAGTCAACCTGCCAAAAATTGCATTTTACAAAATGCAGTGGTGTTACTCATTCCTTTTTTGCACCGTGAATGCTAATGAATAATTCTCAGTAGTTGTAGAGATGACTGGTCTAAAGAAGTAGCTTCTGGGGCTTATGCATGTGTCACAGGTTTAATGTAGACATGGTTTAAGACTTTTCTTTTAAAATTGGGCTTCGTGGGTATCTAACTCTTTCTAATCTATGTTATGGAAATATACCTAAAGGGCAGGAAAAGTGTTGGAAAAATGTTCTCAGTCCAAGGCCCTGGTTGTAGAAATTTTTTCTTCAACTGACCCATTTTAGTTTTGCTAAAAGAACACCTGGAGGAAAAGTAAGTCTTCCTTCTAACAGTGTTGAGTTACTATAAAGCTCATTTCCTGATTTACCATTTTGTTTTTTTCCCAAGTCTAAAACTTTCCTGTAGAGAGTAGAAGGAAGATGCAGGCAGCTTTTCCATGCTGCCTTTCAGACAAGAAAGAATATAGAGTTTGCTATGCAATTGACTTATTTAGGAATCACACCATTGCCATAGATTAGGTCTGCAATTCATGCTAGTTGTATACATGAGGTTAATAATTGGTACCTAGTTTTCAGGATTCTTGCAATGATTTTAAAAAGTTGAAAAAAAATTTAAAGCACCTAGATCATAATACATGCCCAATCAGTGTAAGCTCTCTTCCGAAAAACAATTCTCACTTGTGAGACAGTCTGATTTAATTGGCAAGTTGAAATCCAGTCGTACATTTAGAGGAAATGAGAATTAATACAAATATATTAAAGTTGTAAAGTAGAGAAATTGAGTGGAGTCATTTTGATATCCAGAAAACAGACACACTGGCAATTTTTCAAATACAAGTTGATCAAATCAAAGGAAACTCTCCTCTTACTGACTGCATCTGCCTGTCTGCATTCTTGGTTAACCATATTTAATTAAAACATTTGAGCCTGTTCCTTAGAAATGCATTCGTAAAACTAAAAGTATTATACTGGTACCAGAGCAAGTAAAAAAACTTCAGTGTATGGGCGTAATGGATAATCATTCCCAAACTACAGAAGTGGAAAGATCTGGTCTTGTAAAAAGTTATATAAGTTAGATGTAACTAGCTTAATATTTAGAGTTGCCAGATAAAGTACAGGATGTCCAGTAAAATTTGAATTTCAGGTAAAAAATGATTACTTTTTAAAAATATAAGCATGTCCCAAATTTTGCATGGGGCATAATTATACTAAAATAATATTTGCTGTTTATCTGAAATCCAAATTTAATCAGATGTCCTGAACTTTTATCTGCTAAACCTGGCAACACCTTCATATTCTAAACTCTTATC
>JAQZBX010029340.1:0-27365 GCA_029593785.1 Cabassous unicinctus | reverse complement strand
GGTGCTTTTTTTCCTGGTCTTGCTGGTTACTTCTGTGGCTATAGTCACCTGGTGGCTCACCTGAACCAGATGGTCTGAAATGACTCCAATTGCTTATGTGTGAGTGAAGTTTGTCACATGGAGATGGGGCTCCAAGACGGACAGAGCAGAAGCTGTAAGAGCACTTGAGGCCTGGCCTCAGAATGTGCTCACTGCCACTGCCACTGTAAAGAAGCACTCTTAATTCACTACTGATAGAAGAGTAAATTGGTTCAAAAGAAAACCTTCAGAAAATATTTGGCAATATTTATCAAGAGTTTCAAAAAAATGTTCACACTTTTTGATAATTCCACTCCCAGAGATCTATTCTTTCTATCTTTTAATAATACCTATTTCATTTCAAAAAATAATCAGAAGCAACCAGACTCTACCCTAGGGAAATAATCTAAAAAGCGTAAAAGATGTTTGTTGGACTATTTTTTACAATAGAGAAAAATATGAAAAACTAAAACAAGAAGGAAATGATTAAATAAATTGTGGCATGGAACCTCAACCAAATATCATACAGCAACGAAAATAGTATTCATAAAGCAAATATAACGTGGGAAAATGTTTTTATTAAATTAAGAAAAAACAGGATACAAGGGTAAAGCACTGAAAATAAACTTTGCATAGAAAAGACAAGGAGACTATACAAAAGTGTTATCATCAGTTACATTTAATGACAGAAAATAATTGATTTTCCCTCCAATATTTTTTGCAGTTTCCAAATACTGTATACATATGTTTTACTTTTCTAATGGAAAACCATATATTTGTTATTTTTATAAATCATACATCCTTTCCCCCCAGTTTTTAATAAATTACACATTCATAAAATTGTGATTATCACTTACCTGTATGCATAGATGTTGTGGGTAGCACTAGCTATTTTCTTATTCTCATACAATTTGGCAAGAACCATTTTCACCTTAAAAACAGCAGTAATATAAGTAAACTGATTTTTTTATTTGCTTTGTAAATAAATGCCAGGAAAATCATTGAAAGGACATTGATAAAAATACTGTTTGTACTGCTGTATTAAAATGAAGTTACTTAAAGAACCTGCTACACTCTGAAAAATCCATTTCCAAAGTTTTCTCATTTTAGGGGCAGCAGTTGGTATTCCCAATTGGTTTTATTTATTTATTTATTTATTTATTTTGTCTTTCTTTTTTATTTCCCAATTGGTTTTAAAAAAAGATAGACCTGGTATATTTTTAAGCACCAATAATCAACAATTATTTGAGTACTAACCATGTCTTAGGCACGTGTAGAGGAAAATTTTGTTCTCTATGTAGAGAATTTTGATGTAAATATGAGAATTTCTAAAAAGTAGCTCTGGAAATTTACTTAATTTATATATCCAATGTGATAGATGTGCAAATGGTGCATGTTCCAAATAGTATAATAAAACCAAAACTTTCTCTGGGAGTCAAGGAAGGTTCATAGAGGAGGTAACATAAGCCAAGTCTTGAAAGGTAAGTGGTAGTTCCTCTGCAAGAAAACAGAAAAGGAAGGTGGGGCAGGGAAAAGACATTCCATTTGGAGGAAACTGCATGTGCAAATGCAGGGACAAGGGTCACCATATTTAGCAAAGAAAAATACAGGACCCACAGTTAAATTTGAATTTTAGATAAATAACAAAAAAATATTTTTAGTATAAGTATTTCCACACAATAATATTTATCTGAAATTCAAATTTAACTAGGCATTCTGTACTTTATCTGGCAACTCTAGCAGGAATATAAAAGAAAAAGGTCCAGGAAGTGACCAATAGTTTTCTGTAACTGTGACTTAGAGTATGAATGAGAAGATTAATAGAAGATGTGTTAGGAATGATATGCTATGGTCATATCACAAGCATTTTGTATGAGGAATTTAGATTTTTCCCTTGCAGACAAAGGAAGTCAGCAAAGATGTGTGTGTGTCTGTGTGTGTATGTGTGTCCCTGCATGAAAAGGGTTTTTGGGGTGGAGAATCTTTCAAAAAAAGTGTAACTGGAAAGGAGTATGGAAGAAATACTGGAGATAGGAAAGACTGAGCTGGAGTCAAGGAAACCAATTTGGATCACAAGTTGTGTAATCTTGAGTACAGCATTTTTTAACTTTTCAGGTTCTCAGATTTCTGATCAAAAAATGAAGTGGAGAGTGTCATCTAAGATTTGTTTCAGTTCTCACAAATCATGATCCTGTAAGTCTAAGTGACTATGACTAGAAACAGAAAGAGAATCCAGGGTAAAAAGATTCAAAATTGAATGTATAAGGAAGACACTGACAAGATTATAAGCCAAGTCAAGGAAGAGGATTCCTAGGAGAAAAAGCCCAGAAGGCTGCACCAAAAGTTGTCATCTTGATCACAAGTCAATGCAGAAAAGAACATTCTTTTCCAGAAACTAAAAGAGTAAAAGAGTAGCCTGGTACAAAGAATGTCATCTCTCAAGATTAGGGCTTTAGAAGAGCTAAGAGAGTAAAGTAACTGTAGAGACCAAAAGGCAGAGATGGATGCTTAAAACCCATGCTAAGTTCATGACTTTTAACTTTATAGATAGTGCTGAAATTGTCTCTTGCATGAATAAAGTTTAAGTTGGGCTAGATTACAACAGCAAGGAAGAAAAGGATTCTGCTGAAAAGAGAGTAAGAAAAGCAGAAACCTAGGAATACAGTTTTTGACTGAAAAGTCTCCCATTTTATATCGTTGAGAGGGAATAAGGTCACCTCAGATCAGGAATCAGAAAGGAAAAGGAATTCAGGTAGGGAAGACAGTCTGTCCACTGTCCCCTTAGTTGGACAACAATGGAATGGACTTGGTTTCACAGAATTCCCACTCTAGAGGACAAATAATGCTTTTTAACAAGCTATTAAGCATCATAATTTTTTACAATAACACAATGAGTTTTTATTTTTTTGAAAATTTATTAGAGGGCTAATTCAAATCAGAATTTAGAGACAATTTTGAAAGCACTGCCAACCAGAAACAAAACATATCGTGCAAGATTTACAATAATTCTGGGGTAAGAAATGAGTAATTTTTCTTTTTCATAAAAATTAAACAAGAGTAAAAATAAAGGATATTATCATTGCAAAGCCATTTCTTTGAATTACTTTGGTAAAACAACATCCAAGTGAGCTAGACATAGCAAACTTTACCTGTTTGGGACAAACTACTGGAGCTAAGTGTGCCTGAAAAGTACTTCTTCGGTCTGTAATTGGAGTGCCATGATCAATCGGAGGTAATTCTTCTACTTCTATGAATTTTAAAAAGTAATTTATTTTTTTTAATTCTTACATTCAAATACTAAAAAATTGTCGGAGGGGAGGTTTTTAAAAAGAAATACAAATTATATGACAAATCAACCTAAATAGCTATTACTAATTATCTATCAGATTTGTCATAATTTTAAGTAAAGAGTTTCCAAACATATTGTACACAAGACAAAAATACTTGACTTTAGGACGAGAAACCAGTTTAGGTAGGATGCTTTACCTACCTCCTGATATTGTCCTCTTCTTGAAGTGATTCTGACCATGGTTCTAATACAGTACGAAGTCAAATACAGTACTAAGGGCAATATGACTGTTTGTTATGACTATGATTTTCACTCCATTTCTTTTAGTAGCAGATCTTGTTTTCCAAAAGAAATCTTATGTCAGATCCACAAATATATAAATAAATAAAATAGGAGCTACTTAGGTTGAAGTGGAAGTAGGAAACCTGAATCTTCTCCCTCACCCCTTAGCTTCTTCTTTATCCCCTTCCACTTGCCCCAAGACACCAATCAAGAACTTTAAGGACTGTCAGAATACTGTTTTAAAGCTATAGTAAAACTGCAAAGGAAATTCCTTATCTTCAAAGATAATGAGCATTGCCTCTGGCTTATCATGTTTTTGCAAGAGACTTGGGGAAATGGATAACATTCAAAATTTTAAAATACTAAAATGTAATATACTTTCTTATAGAAACGTGGAGCTTAATTTGTAACATCAACTTATTCATAAGTTGAACACTATTTGATTATGGGACATATTTGCATAGGCAATTACTAAATCTTAAAGGCGACAAGTTTTCATTTTCATTTCTGTAGTTGCACTTCATTATTATATTTATATTTGTGAGCATAAGACTATAATCTAACCAAGACACCTGAGGATATCAAAATAAAAATATAAAAGCAGGATGTGAATTGAAAATATTAATAGCTTTTCTTAGTTTCATTTTCTCCTACCACTAAATTAGAACTCAAGTAAGTAGCAAAACAAACAAACAAAAACATTTCTATATCTTCCTCTCCATTCTGATAAACCTGTTAAACACCAAAATGGTCAGCAGACACAGACAAAAAAAAAAATTTCAAATATCTGCAAATTAAATAACTACTTCCTAACATTTTGAGAATTTACTGAATTTCTATACAATCCCCAAAAAATAACTCATAATACTACAATTCCACTCTAATTAGTAACATACCTGTTTGATTTGCACTGATCTCAAAATCCAATTCTTTATCTGAATATTCTGGCTGACAAGCTAAAATGAAATCATCTTCACATTCAACATCTTCCTCTTCAGTTTTCTTCTTTACTTCTGGGCCTATGTGTACATAAGACAATATGACCCATCTACTGAACAAGTAAGAAATTACGCATAAAAAAATCTTTGGGTCTTGGTATCTAAACATCGTTCTTCAGTAGAAAGAATCAGGATTCCTAGGAGAATTCCAAGGTTGATTCCATGGTTGGAACAAGAGAAATACAATATCCTGGGGTTCCAGGAAAGTAAAGAAATGTTCAAAAGAAGATGGGGGGCTTATAAAAAGAACAAAGGGGCCAATCTAAAGGTGCTCCTAAATGTCAAAACTAGAAGAACAATTTGAGCATCAAAATAATGATTTTTAACCCATGGAATAAAATAAATATAAATAAGCCCATACTGATATAAATCAATAATCAAATTTTAAAATGGGAGAGAGGTTTCTTACTCCCAATAGAATTCCAATTAAGTGTAAAAGGAATGAGGAAACTGAGAATTATCCTTAGACAAACACCACAGTGTCTTACACGATGCACAATATTTAGAACAGATCCACTGATGGATACTAAAATTAGTGAGTGAAAGTTTTAAGGAGGAACAGGAAGGATATTAGCATAGACTCAAAGCATCTCTCCCAAAATACTTACCAACTACAAAGGGAAAGGTAGTAACTTTAGAGTAATCTGACAGACGCCCCCTTAACCGAGGGATTAAGATAAACATCACCAAAATAAGACATATTGATATCATGACCCCCTTGATAAGATCTGTGAACAACATAATATCATTTTTGTGATATTCTTGCCAAAAGTGCATAATCTCATTCCAGTCATGAGAAAACACTGGACAAACTCAAATTGAGGGAAATACCACAAAATAGCTGATCAGTACTCTGCAAAAGTGGCAAGGTCACAAAAGTGAAGGAAATACTGAGGAATTGGTTAGAGACTAGAGGAGACTAAGGAGACTAAATGCAATGTAAAATCCTGGACAGGATCCTAGAACAGCAAAGAGGATATTAGTGGCAAAATCAGTGAATTCAAATGGGTTCTTCAATTTACTTAATAATATTGTGCCAATGTTAACTGTACTTACTGTTCCTGAAAATTTTACTATAATTATATAAGATGTTAATAGAAAGCAGAACAAAGGATATAAAGGTGCACTTTGTACCATTTTTGTCATTTTTCTGTAAATCTAAAATTAGTTCAAAATTTTAAATTAAAAAAAAATAGCTGGGAATAATTATTTCAAAATCTAAAATTTCTATACCAAAAAAATACAAAATAATAAATCTGAAATAAAGATTAATGGTAAAATAAAAAAATTAAAAAACTTGTTCAAGTGGGTATCCTAGAGAAGAAAATTCTCATGAGTATTTATCTTTATTAGTCTTTCAGAATAATTAATTTTTCCATTTTAACATGAAGTCAACAAAACAATTTTTTATGAAAAAATTCCAAACAAAATTTCTAAAATTTCAAAAATGTAAATTGTACAACACAAATCAATAATTCAAAATATATAATGCAAAATTTGAAGAGTGACTAAATGGAATTATAGATATAGGTAGAAAACAGAAAATATAATTTTTAAGATCAATAATTTTTAAATTTCCCAAGATTTAAGTGATCTCAACCTTTTCGGAGTCCTGAAGTTTTACTGGTATCCCTTCTGTTTTTACAATCGTACTATCTTCTAGAATGGTAGATTAGAAAAAATTAATTTTGTTTTGAGAATTTTGAGACTACTTTTCTCTAGAAATGCCCTGAAATGCTACAAAATCAGGACTGAATCATAAAAAGTTAAGGAAAATATTTCAAAAAAGATTGTTATGAGAAAATAATATCTTTATCCCAGTTATCTCTTTGATTTTAACAGAAGCAGCAAAAATATTTGCTTTTAAGAAAAATGGTGAAATACTCTGAAAAAATATATAAGCCACCATCAACTTTAAACATATACTGATTTTGCTAAGGGAGTCCTAAGTAATTGGTTTCATGTGAAGAATTGTCTGAAAAATTTGTAAGTAAACTACTACTGTTGGTTTTTTAATCCCTCTTTCTTCCAAATGGAAAACAATTCTACCAGTGGTAACAGTAAAACTGTATTTAGGGGGAAAAAATCAGGTTAAATCAAGTTATTTTCCTCTCTAAGGGGCCTTTGTTGTAAACGGAACAGGCTAGCAAAGTGAAGTAATTGGAAAATTAACATATCGTCATATAGTTCAAGATTTAGTAAAAGGACAATAGTACCTGACTCTGGAGGATGGTCAAGACTGGAGAAGGACTGAACAAGCACTGAATTGAAAAAAGAGAAAAATATCAGATCCAGTGCCTTAAACCTGAAAGTCGACATGCATTGTTAAGAAAACTTGTTCATGGAAAGCATGTGGACTGTTATAGGAAGTGGACATGGCTTAAGCGATTGGGTTCCCGTCTACCATTTGGGAGGCCTGGGGTTTGATTCCCGGGGCCTCCTGGTGAAGGAAAGCTGGCCCACACTGCGGCAGCAAGATGATGCAACAAGGTGAGATGCAGAGGAGAAACAGTGAGACACAGCAGACCAGGGAGATGAGGTGGCTCGGGCGACTGAGTGCCTCTCTCCCACACGGAGGTCCCAGGATCAGTTCCCGGTGCCTCCTAAAGAGAAAAGCAGACACGGAAAGCACACAGCAAATGGACACAGAGAACAGACAGCAAGTGCAAAACAACAAGGGGGCAGGGATAAATAAAATAAAATAAACCTTAAAAAAAAAAAAGGACAATAGTACCTAACAGAGCAAAATATCAATAAAAGCCACTGAATTGCACACTTTAAAAGGGTGAATAATATGGTATGTGAATTGTATCTCAATATTAAAAAATCAATTTTCAAAGTCAATTTTTATTTCATTAGCTTGTATCACCCACTGTGTTTTCCAAAGTTCTTTTTCTACAGATACTAAACTCGTTTTAAGCTTAGTGTCTAATTTATATAGTCCAGTAATTCATGAGGCATGCTATAAGATTCATACAACCTTAACAATAGTCACAGGGAAGAGGAATTTTTGATTCAAGTTCTTTAAGTGTAAAAATCTACTTCTCCAAGAGTATAATATGAAAGCAAAAAGGCTAAACTTTATAGCTAGAAAAAATCATAATTATGAGTAAATGAACTTTCCAGAGAAAATTATACTTTATCATATATTAACTATAAAACAAAAAATACCAATTTTCAAAAAAGATTTCCATTAGAATATCTACATGAAATTTTAATTACTATAAGTTAAAAGAGCATTGATAATATTTTTCAATCCTACCTGGTTCTGTTATCATCTGAGATTTTTTTATTAAAACATCTCTTACTTTCTCCACCCATAGGTAAAGAATATTTTCACCAATGTTCTGTCTAAACAAAATTCAGAAAAAAATATTTATTTCAAAAGATTTCCTTCTCAAATTCAATAAAACACAGATATATTTATAATCTAAGAAACTACATGTAATCTAATCATGCCTTTTAAAAAATAAATTGTAAAATATAAGGTTTACCAACAATTGTGGATAAGTATTTAATATAGATTGTTAATTTCAACACTAAAAATTACAACTGGTTCCAAAATTAACATTGCTTACTTAAAATAAGCAGAAGAGTTACAACCAAAGAGGGGGAAAAAAATTCTAAACTTGAACAGGACGAACTAGATAGATATAAATATGATTTAGTTTCTGTCAGTGGATAAGTTTTCAACATTGATGTTCAATCATGGCTTGTCTTTCTAAGCAATTTAAAATAACTTTTTTGCTATACTTATCATTTGGCATATTTATTTCATCAAAGAAGAATATAAAGCATTTGGGGAACTCCTTCAGAGAGGCAATTTGTAAGACCTAAAAGAAAATCAATACAATAACTTTACATGCACACCTTGTTTTTGAGAAAATATTTCCTGCCCAAGTTGATTAGTGTTGGTTTCAAATGATGTTTGGCTGCCTCAGATAATGAATCCATCTCAAGGATCACTGAATTCAGCCGTAAAAATCAAAGAAGTTCTGATATATGCTAAAACATGGATGAACCTTGAAAACATCATGTTGAATGAAATACGCCAGACACAAAAGAACAAATATTGTATGACTACACTTACATTAAATACCTAAAATAAGCAAATTCATAGAGACAGAAAGTAGTTTAACGTTACAAGGGGCTGGGGTAAGGTGAACACCAAGTAGCAGATAGTAGAAAAGGAAAGGGAAATTACTGCTTAATGGGTATAGTGTTTGGAGTGATGAAAAAGCTTTTGTAATGGATGGTGGTTATGGTAGCACAACACTGTGAATGTAAATAATGCCAATGAATTGTATACTTGAAAGTGATTAAAATGGGAAATAGGGAGTTGTATTTTTACCACAATAAACAGTTAAAAAAAAAAAAAGACAGAATACATGGCAGATTTTGAAGTCTTGTCCATAGAGTTATATTAAATGATAGCAACAGCAATGAAATAAAGGCCCAAGCGTCTACTCTTTTGGGAATAACACTCATTTTATATAGTTTAGGTTTGTGTACTTAAAGAAATCACCATACCACTTCAGAACAACACATTACTTCCTTCCTCTAAAAGTTCCTCTTAAAACCATCATCTCTCTTTATCACCACTCATCAGCCAAAGGAAATTTGCAAAATCAGCACAGAGAAAACAACACTGCTTACCCAAATAATTCTGCACTCACAAATTCTACCCATCCTACCCATAACTCCTAGCACTAAACTATCCTCTATTGTTCCTTTTTAACCTTTCTTTTTAAAAGGAGAGTTAGGTCTTTTTTTTTTTTTTTGATTGAGAAGGCTGGTTGAGTTTCTTTTAAACAATTCACACTCCCATTCTCTCTTCTCAATAAAAGACCTCAAGGAACAGAGACAGAGAAAGGTAAAATGTATTACATATATACTAAGCCCCAAGTAATTATATATATATAGCAATCGTTTAATCCTCAATAATAGTCCAATGAAGTATTATTTCTCCCTGGTACAAATGAGAAAACAGACCTAGAGAGCTCAATTAACTTGTACAAGACAGCTTTATAAGCAGTAAGAAGCTCAGAGCCAGAATGTGCACCCAGGCTGGACTCCAAAGCCCAGGTCACCCAAATGCAGTTTACTCTCCTACCAACCAGACATGACCTCAGGCAGGTAAGCCATTTGAACTGAGGCTCAGTTTCCTCATCTATAAAATGAGAGGTTTAGAGTATATTGTCTCTACAGGTTTACAATTCCTGGTTATAAAAAATAAAAATCTGAAAAACCCTTAAAGTTTGAAAAAAAAAAAAAAAAAACTTTAGAAACGTGAACCTAACTTAATTCACTTAGCAAATCTTCACCATATGTCTGCACGCACTATATGCAGCCCTGCAGGTAAGGTTGAATGTGTTACCAGAGTCATTATCTCAGTGTCCACGATCACTATCTTACTAAATTTACAGTTTTGTATATAATTCACTACATCTTCTAATCTCATGCTATTGGGTTCTATGCAACACCATCATTACCACAAGTAGTAATACTAATACCTATTTACTGAATACATACCATATACGAGGCACCGTAGAAAATGCTCTCTGTATATTACCCTCACTGAATCCTTACA
This sequence comes from Cabassous unicinctus, assembly GCA_029593785.1. Classification (NCBI taxonomy): domain Eukaryota; kingdom Metazoa; phylum Chordata; class Mammalia; order Cingulata; family Chlamyphoridae; genus Cabassous; species Cabassous unicinctus. The sequence continues at coordinate 17,188 of JAQZBX010029340.1, read as the reverse complement.
ACTACTCTTTGAAATGAGAAAAATCATCCTTCTGTGAATATACATTCACATTCAGACTTTTGTTTTTGGAATAACATCTTGGAAGAATTTTCACAATTACTAAGTAATTTTTTCATAATGAAAAAGAAAAAAATCCTAACTCCCAAGTCTGCTTTCCCCAGGCCCATGGCTTCCTGCAGAGGAAGAAGCAACAAGAGCACTTCTGCTCAGCACCCATTATAGCAGGCATCCTTCTTCACTACTACAGTGAGACTGAAATCCAGTGGAAGGAGGTTGTAGTGGGTATGAAAGGATTCCTGAATAAACAAGAGCCATTCTTTCCCCTACACCCTAAAACTTCTATCTTTTGTTTTTGTTTTCTATTTGTTATTATGGTTACTGCTGTATTTGTATTCCCTTGTGACAATAATTTCTTCATATCTTCTAACTATCTGCTAGAATGTCAGGTGACTCTTAGTTTTAAAAAGTGGTTTTCAAACTTTCACCATTGTTGTAATGAAATTGCCACAGAATCAGAAACTATTTAAACAGACAAAAGCTGGGGTAAGCTGGGAGTCCTGTCTACTGAGCCCCTTCTGCCCTCCCCCAAATGGTCCTGAAAGAGATCTGCTGAATCTTAAGGAATCTGGTGCAAAATTTGAGAACTACATATTATAGACTGAGATGCTAGTTAGGTATTTATGAAATCAAAGTAGCTTAAGATAAAATGTCTGAAACAAAATTTGTTTCAACTTGAATAAAAAACCAGCTGGAATAAAAAGATGCTATTTTTATTATCTATTTTGTGAAAAACTATACTTAAATGACCCTCATCCACTCCAACATGATCAAAATATAGTTACTTGTGATTCTAATTTTACTTGTGGCTTTAATATTTGCATCTTTAATTTTCCAATAATTTGTTGATTTAAGGGTAAGGCTACTCACTAAAATGTACTACTATTATGTGACCTTAGACAAACCATTTGATTACTGTGAGTTTCAGTCATCTCATTTCCAAATGACAACACTGGATGAAATATTTCTTTTAATATGAACAACAACAGTGACAGTTTCTACTATGTATATTACAAGGATTATGTCATTTAAATTTTAAAATGATATTATCCTCATTTTACAGATTAGAAAATAGACACAAAGAGGTCACACTATTTCAAAGACTGACTCCAGAAGCCTCACTCTTCAGTTTTAAATTCTAAGACTCCATGATGCATCAAAATGTGAAGATCTGTAGGAAATTAAAATAATCATTTTCTTGGACTTTAAATTAAATATTGTTGAGATGGACCATCACAAACACAAATACTACAAAAACATTAATCCCTTCCATTTTCTCTTAAACAGTTAGTATAATGTTCTGTTTTAAATCTGTTATTTACCTCTTATATTAAAATATTATTTTTACTATCCATATATAAAATATTTAAACAAAAATAAGATATGATAACCTGATAGCCTCCATCCATTCAATCACCAAATTCTATTTTATATTTTTAAATATTTCTTTAATCTATCATCTCCATCCATACTTTCAATGCCGTAAAAAGGCTTTACCATCTCCCTCCTGAGATTGTGACTACTCTTCCTGTGGTGCCTCTGCCTTTCTACTCACTCCCCCTTAACCCCAACTCTTCCCAGTTCATCCTCCACTCTGCCACAAAATCTGATTATGTCACTTCCCTACCTAAAATGTCCAGAGCCTACAAGGTAGTGTCCAAATGCCTTATCCCAGATTCAATTTATATACCTGGCATCTTAAACTATTTGCTGAACTATGAAGATGACAGGTTGCTTCACACCTACATGATGTTTCTCATGCAGTTCCCTCTACCAGAAAAGTCCTTCCTTTTTTATTACATTGTCCTAGAAAGTCACCTTCCCTATAGAACCCTCCCCCACCTGCCCAGAGACAGTTTGCTGCTAAAATCTCCAAAAAGTGCTACACAGCACTTAGTCCAAACCTCTCAATAATTCTCTCACTATACTAGATTGGTATACACCTACTTAAATTGGATTGGTACACATGGGTCTTATTTTTTAAATCCCAAATTCCTAGCAGAGTATCAGCATATAGGCGATGCTCAATAAATGCTCACTGGAAAAACTGTTAGCTTTCTGACTTTATACTCACCCCTTCTAAGATACAACTAACCAAATTCATCTTCTTATCTAGGCAAAGTCCAAGTTTAGCATTTAAAATGATACTAAAAAAATATGCAAACCTCAATAATATAAAAATATTTGGAATCATAATAAAACTATAAACATTAAGAATTATATTCATATATTTATATGTCATGTTTAATATATGAAGATCAATAATATTTATATCTGCTGCCCCCTGCTGAAATTATATGGAAAAACATGGTTCAAGTCACATAAAACTTTTAAAAATGGAATGTATATTTCTATTTAGAACACATGTATGAATATAATACCATTAGGAATGGGGGTATCCAAGTACTTTTTTTTGTGTTTTTTGTGTGTTTGTTTGTTTTTTTCACTAAATATGGTTGTCTTTATTTTCTTTTACCTTGCCCAGCCCAACTGAAAACAGAAAATAAAACTACAGGATGGAAATTAATAACCCATTAAAATCATCAATAAGTTATGAAAATCATAAAGCTTTTTTTTTTAAGTAATTAAGCATAAAGTATTTAAAGTATACAAAGTTCTAACAACAAGGGATAAAGTTTCCAAGCAGGCTTCCTGGGGTAAGGGAGAGGGCCAGAGAGGAACCTTGGATTTTAAAAGACAAAGTGAGCACACGACATCAAAGTGCAAGCAAGAAATTTCACTTTAAAGAAAACAATATTTCTGAAAATATTCATAAGAGCAACAACAGCACCTGCACAGTGGGATTATAAGGAAGGAGAGAGTCTGCCTGTAGGAAAATGGAAGCAAATTCTAACATTAAAATGAGACAAGTGCTGAACTTAAGTAACTATGTTAACTATGATAGTGTATCCACCATAGATATCAGATGGTTAAAAGCTGGTTAAGAGTAAAGGATTCTTGCTATTATATTGGTATAACAGTGGTTGAAAGGGAAAGTCTAAGGCCATGTATATTATTAGAAGGAAAGCTAAAACATGTAACATGGAACTGTGTAACATGGTGAAACTTCATGTAAAATATGAATATGGGTGATATTGCATATATAAGACTGTATTTACAAAATATAAATACAAATAAACTAGAGAGATGGAAAGACAGTAGCAGGGGAAGCATAGAGAGATTGACAGGTGATGAGATTTTTCTGTTTTCTGTTTTTTATTATTATTATTGGAATAATGAAAATGCTCTAAAAATGACTGAAATGATGAATGCACAACTATGTGATTATACCAAATACCATTGATTGTACAGTTTTGATGGATTTATGCTTTATTAATATGTATCAATAAAATGAATTTATTAAAAAAAAGAGCAAAGCATTCTAAAAGAAAACAAAAACATAAGAATTGACCTTTTTTCTTCCTAGCCCAGACCTCATTTATTTTATGCCCTATAAAGAGTGAGGAGTGAGGTGTTTTATCATTATCAAAGGTGCATCAAAATAGATGACTTTTTCCCATGTGCTTTTCCACTATAAAAGACGTGTTTTTTAATGGATGAGCTTCAAAAAGCTGTCATTTTGTTTTTCAACACATACAAACAATTATCAAAATCTGAAATAAAAATGCTGTCCGGCTCACATCCTGGCCTGCTTATCTGCATACACAATTCTTCTGGCCCACGCAGATACAGAGGCATGTGGAGCTTTTTCTTCTGGTCCCCCAATCCATACCCATAAGCCTTGTATGGTAGAGGCTGTCACACACCACCCCCATGCTGCCCAGGGGCCTAGGGGTGGCTGGCTGGCTGGTGAGCTGGCAGTTTGGTGCCCGAGTGCTAACAATGCAGGAAATAGCTTGCTTAGCGTGGAATCCAAAAGAAAGTTGAGCCGCATGATGCTTTTGGAGAACATGAAATGAACTTTTTTTTTTTTTTAAAGAATGATCATCCACAGGCTTCATGATTAGCATCCCAGGCTGACTTGCAATAGCTCTAGCTATCCAAGATTAATGCCTGATTATCTTGTCATTACTATAGGCTTGATCTTGGTTGTTTTAGTACCATAAAGCTGAGGAAGGGTTCATAACCCTATCTATATGTCTATTCAATGCAGTATGAGCAAGCTAGAAAAGAAAAAGAGGATGGAATCTCCAATGTCCTTTTTACAATCAAATAAATTTCACACGAGTATTCTGCTGCCATTAGAAATTGTGATTTTTCAAATATGAATATTACAAATATTTATTCTGTTGGGGAGGCTCTGCCCCACTTTTTGCTAAGTATTTGCTTAAATACTGGTCTTTTGACCCTTTTGTTTTGTTTAGTTTTAAAGAGGAGACTGCATCATGAACGCAATTTAAGAGATTGTTTGGATTGAACTGGCCCAGTGAATATTTTGCCCTGCACTGTTATGTCATGCTGGGTTCTAGGAAGTGAACAAAAGTTTTTGACATTGGCACTGGAGTAACCTTCTTCACTTCCAATACGATACAGGTTGCTGTGGTCATCAGTGTCACTAATGCTGGTGGTACTGATATTGTCCACTGCTCCATGGGAGAACTCTGTGCTTTCAACATCCACTTGAATTTCCTCTTGCTCTGAATCAGAACGATCTGAAGAATTAGTTGATCCAATGCTGTCCATTTGTATCCATTCCATCTCCTGAGGACTCTGCAGCTATTCCAACAGCTGCTTTAAAAATCTCTTATCTCATTCCAAGTTCTCAAGCTGGTGCTGCCTCTTCCTTTCAGCTTCTTCAAGTTTCTTGATGTGTGCTTTGGCTTTGTTGAGCAAACCAAGTGTTGTGTGCCTAGTGTTGTCTGGTCCTAGTGGAATCAGAACTTTTAAGCGTTCTAAACAGGCGCAGATGAGCTCACAATTCTTTTCCAGCTTACTGCGTATGGACATATTGGCAGTGCTGGTGTCGCTGCTCTCACTGCCCAGAGGGGAATGACGTCAAGGTGTAGCCATGTTCACACTCTCACTCCCTGCCCTCCAAAAACTTGGCTGCCTCCAGCGGGCGCTGCACGTTGATCATCCACACCCGCTCCATGGGCAACATGGGCGGCAACCAGGGCCTCTCTGTGCCCTCCTCCCCCCCCAACAGGAGGGGGACATGTGCAGCAAACAGGCCAACCCCGCCACGGCTCTCCACGCTCTCCACCGCCCCTCACCCGCCACTCACCTATCCAAGTACTTTTAATAAACAAGATACTGTGACCCATATTCCATCCATAGGACAAACATCTTTGTAATCTCTGACCCTTCCTATACCTCAAATAGCTCAAATAAACTAGTTAGGGAGAACAAGCAAGTTATACCCTGTAGGAGAGCATCTCTTAGCAAAGGGGAGAACTTTTAGGTGGGGAAAAGACAGGTAAGAGCCATTTCAGGGTGCATGAAGTTGTGCATGGGCAGGGGTAAAGTCTAACTGATGAACATGATTAACATGATAGAAAGCCAGGTGTGGAAATACTTTTAAGAAAGAGGAAGTGGTCACTACCACCAAATATTACAAAAGTCACATAAGACAAGAACTAAAAAATCACCATCAGATATACAATTAGGAGGTCAATGTGAACAAATCTACAATATACATATCTCATTTTACTTTACTGGGGGATATAAATAAATATATTTATATAAATATATAAATAAGCGTAGATAAAGGATTACAGAAAGAAGTTCGTTGGAGGCACAAAAGGAGGAATGGCCAGTTATATCTGTGGGCTAGGGACAGATATTAGAAAACATTTAATTGAGGAAATAAGTCATATTTATATGCTATAGATGATGAAATCACCAAATGGGAGCATCCCATATTGCTATATATCCAGTTCTTGGTTACTCCATAGTCAAGTGCCCCAGGGTCCCAAGAAGACCATACTTCCTCCAGGAAGGAAAGGAGTGGAATTGATTCCACAAAGACTCATCATTTTCTAATTAAATATTTTGGGAAGAAAAGAAGCATGACTTGGAAAGTAACTGCTAACTCTCCCTGTACCAAATGGAATGGCCATCTGAATATATAATCAATCCTTACCAGTTACCAGATTTGATTAAAAACTGATAGCCTAGAACATTTGCTATTTTATTAAATTACTATATCTTATTAAAATTGATTCAAATCAGTCATATCTTCTCTGGCCTACTGCATTAGCCTCCTAACTGATGTCCACACATCTATTCTTGCTCCTTTTCAATCAGTTTTCCACACAGATACAGAAAGATCTTTTCAAAGTGAAAATGTTATCATGGTGCCCTACCACTTAAAACCTATCTGCTTCCCACTGCTGGTAGGATAAAGACAAAAATCTTGAACATGGCCTACAAGACTCTGCATGACTTTCCCTGCCTACCTCTCCAGGTCACTTGTCCACCATGCTCTCTCCCTCCCCTACCCTCATCCCACTTCATACTACCATTACTTTATTTCTTGAAATATGCCAAACTTCCTGGACACAGAGCTTCTGCACATGCTGTACCCTCTCACAGGAGTTATCTTCACCTAATTAACTTCTTTGTATGTCAAACAAGCTGTACCTGACCTCCTGGTCTAGAGACGGTCCTGTTTCAAACCGTCTTAGTAATGACTATCTTTCTTTTATAGAACTTATCACAGCTACAACTGTACATTTTTTTTTGTACATTTAGTTTTATGTTATAATTCATACCTCTCCCCAGTAAATTTTAAACACCAAGGAAACAGGGACCATTTCTATTTTTGCTAACCATGTATATCTAGGATCTGGTAAAATACCTGACATATAGTATTTGTTGAATGATGAATGAATGAATGAATGAAAAATATAGCTTATCAATAGATTCTTAGTCTTATACAAGAGAAACTACCATTAAAACTATATACCTAATATGAAAGAAACTACCATTAAAACTATATCTTAGTTTAGGCTCTCTCTGCCTAGAGGGGTCTGCACCAAATCTTGATGTGTATTTCCATACTTCTCTCCCATTTCTCAGCAAGCTCTGTTCTTTCCCCCATTTCCCAAATAAATTCTTTTTACTGGCCTAAAAAACAAAACAAAACAAAAGAAACAAACAAAAATTGTATCTTAGTTTAATAAATAATTATGTTTAGAATACTTTTGTTATCATTCTACCTAGCCTATAAAAATCTCAAAACAAGAATATTATCTCTGAATTTAGTTAGTTTCACAAACTGAATTTAGTTTCACAAGCTGGCTAAGTAGTTTTATAGTTATTAGCTCTTAATTGCTATATTTTTGTAGCTAAGTAGAAATCATATCAAATGTATACATAAAATTATATAACTAACCTTTCAAGATCAAAAAGTACATCGTTTTTGTTAATGTAAAGACAGCATAACAAAAAGTTTGGAAAACACCCTAATATATCAGTTTTAACAAAATCCTACAACATAATCACTAACAAATTTTTTTAATCACCTGCTACTTACATATATATTTCCTCAAGGCTATTCGATAAATCCATACGTTCTTCCCCTTCAAGCCAAGGAGCACTAAAATTAAATACAACAATTAAGATCATTCAAGAATTGTGTTTCTATCTAATATAGAAATCACTGATTAAATCACAATTGGTTTTATTTTAAAAAATTATTTTCATTAAGATATCTTATATTTATATAAATGTATATACTTCCAAAATGCTTTCATTGGTATTAATTCATTTAATTCTTCCAACAAAACATGATGAAGTCATAATCATTATAACTGAACTTTAATGGTTTAAAAATTGGGAAGGGGGTTGATAAGGTATCACAGACTTACCCAAGTTTACATAAATGGCAGAACAGGTTCTAGAATCTAAATTTCCAAAAACACGTTTGCCACAATACCAGAGGCTCCCAATTTTTTCTAACTGATGCCTCAAAAACAACTAACAAATAAGTTGGTTGCCACATGAATGTAAAAATAAAGTTTTTCTGAAAAGGACATTTACATTTACTATGTTCTATTGTGATATTTATCATTTTTAATAGGTAAAAATTTTAAAAATTACCATTATTAACATTAAATTTTACTGCTATGGTTTTAAAACACACAAAAATAATACCACTACTAGATTAGATAATAATTTAGTAATTGTGGTTTTTAAGCAACACTGTTTCCACAGGTATATACATCTTACCAGGTCAAATGGGCAAGGTAGATCAAAGTGCACTGGCATCAACAGGTCACATCTGATAAAAGATTAACTGTGGGCTAAGATGGTTCTTCAACAACAGTAGTAGGAGGGGAGTAGGGATAAGCACTAAAACACTATGTGCAATTTTGAAGGCAGGCAGCCTCAGGCTGCTAGGTCAGTACAACTAGATTAGTTAGGGTTTCTAGGTGACTAGATTGTCTAATGAGGAAGTCTCCTTCCCCATTTCTAAAGACAATTCTGTAGCTATTTTACTTCTATGAATTCTGATTCTTTTTTACACTAAATGGAATATTTCAATGCATTTTATGTAATTTAATTTTTTTATTCAAATGCTCTATACCAAGTCAAAAAGGTGTTCTTACCTTCTACAAACATTTTGAAAAGAAAAGTATTTTATATGAATAGAAAGTATAGTATAGAGAATCAATCTTTGAAAAATATAATCTTTTTACAAAAATATAAATGTAGAAATATTGCTTACTTCAGTTGATAAATAGGTGGGGCTGCCTCTGGATATTCATTCGGTAACATCACCTACAAAACAGTTTAAAAAGATGTCTGTGTATACCACAACATGGTTCAAAAATAGCTACATAGACATAGTCATTTGACAAATTTCTAACTTGCCAAACTATAAAATAAAAACTCTCATTTTATTAAATCTCCACAGAGAAATCCTTCCTCATTTATGCTTTTATTTTTAATATGTTGTCAGTGATGCTGCCAATTTTTTTTTAAGAAAAAGGAGCTGATTATTTGCAAAGAAACTGTTAAAAGCAATTAAAGTAAACAACAACAAAAAAAAAAGATGGGAGAACAGAGATGAAAGAAAAGGAACACTGAAATATGGGCATTGTACACTGACCCCAAAAGCATAGAGAGGCACTATAATAATAACATTAGGCAGGTATTTTTCTTAAGAAATACTCAAAAAACTATCTCTAAATACTATTAAATAGGGAAGCAGATGTGGCTTAAGTGACTGAGCTCCCGCCTACCACATGGGAGGTCTGGGTTTGGTTCCCAGAGCCTCCTAAAAAGATCAGCATACAACAAACAGACACAGCAAATGCAAACAACAAGGGGGTGGGAGAAATAAATAAATAAAATAAATCTTAAAAAAAAAATGTCCTACTTTAAAAAAAACTACTATTAAATATATGAAATAGCTAACACATAATAGGGAACCATACACATTTCATTTCAAATCAGTAATATCATAAAAACAAACATTAATAAAAGCTCAATTTGGCATTCTTTATGTTGAAAGTACAGGCCATCAACAAAATATTAAAATAAAATCTATGGCTGATATTTTCATTATTTTATCCTAACTACAATTGATTCTCAATAAAGAAATGAGTAGCTACTCAATGAATAGTCTAAATTACTAACATATTCTTCCTCTTAATATTAGCCATCTTCCCAGTCCAATATTTAGACTCCTTCCTATTAGAGGGACAGGATAAATGAAAGGAAGTGAAACACAAGCCTATCAAAAGTACATTAAGAACACTTTAAATAATTAAAAGAACTGGGATAAGAACGGTTGAAACTATTAATGAAAGCGTGACTAGAGAGTAAGCTGAGGTTTAATTACCCATATGTTTAGATAATTGTCAAAAGCCAACAACAGCAACAAAAAAGACAATTTAGAAACTATCACACAAGAAGAATCATTAGAAGAATATAATAGTGGTTGATCATATAGAGTTAATTTTGTAACTGGAAAATGGCTGTAGAAATGAGGGGAAAATACCTGCAAGTCAAGTGTCCATTTGGGGTCTTCTTTACGGTCGTTAATTCTAATACAAAATACTTTGCCACGATCATCAAGGACAGACCATTCATCGCCATATATAGCAGCCATTGCTTCAATTTCCTCATTCTAAAAGATGTTGACAAAAAAACAGTCATCAAATTTACATACCTTAAAAAAAAAACTAATTTTTGCTCTTTTATAAGTATTTATTTGCATTTAATATCACTAGCCTATTAAAAAGGCTGGTCGAAGGATCCCTGGATGAGCCTTAGCAGGCCAAAGGTTCTTACAGCTGTCACCATGTTCTGCTCTCTGGGTGGTTGCCAGGCTATTGGAATGACTGAAACCAGCTTTGCTATTATTTGACAACTACTGAGCCAAAATATATAAGCACTCCCATAGTCTACAGAGATTCACAAGTGAAAGAATGAACATGTCTTCTCTGCTCCCACTCCTCTTTTTTAACAGGTAAACCCCACCTCCAACCTCAGTAGTTTTTGCCACACACTAGCCCTAGATTCATGTGGGTGTCTCACTCGTTTTTGTTTTGTTTTGTTATTTAGGCACGGGGACCCCGTGGCGGTTGTTTTTTTTTTTTTTTTTTTTTTGGGGGGGGGGGGGTGGGTGGGCAAGCAAACCCTCAAAACATTTCCGAAATCATTCTTTTGGTTTGGGGTTAAAGAGGAAAAATAACTGGCCCTAAAGGTGATAAATGGGGAAAATGTATGCATTTAACTTTCTAGCTCCTCCTTTTGTTCTCACACCCCAGTGGGAAAAGACTTATAAACGTGCACGTGAGCCAAGCACTGAGGAAAGCTCAATATCAAGATGAGCAAGTCGGCCGGCCCTCAGGGAACCGGGGGTCGGTTATCTGTCCATTTTGCAAATGCGGAAACCGGGAACAAGAGGCTTGTCCAAGGTGACCGGGCGGCGACAGGACGGGAAGCAAGAACCCTAGCTTCTGCCTCGGACCCGGAGTTGCTCAGCTGTGTGCTGATGGTTGACGATGATACCGTCCGCGGCAGGACCAGCCAGCCGCCGCCGCCGGGGACCCGCCGGCCCGAGAACGAAAAGCACGAGGAAAATGGAACGCGATGGAGCACACGGCGCTGCTGGGCGGCCCGGGCGATGCAGGCGGGACCCAGCCAGGAGGGTCCGCGCCCCATCGGGGCCTCACCTGCCTCTGGTTGCTGCCTGCGTGTCCCTCTGCCATCTGCCCCCGCCACCTGCCCGGGTCCCGAGAACGAGAGCGGGGCGCTGTGGCGCGACCGACCCGGAAGAGCAACCCGCGCCGCCCGCGTCTGCTTCCGGATTGGCTCCTGGCCCTCCCCCCGCCCGCTGGTCTCTCACTCCTGTCAGGAATCCTCCGGTGACGAAAGGCCTTCTCTGCTTTCTGTCTCCTGGGAATTCGTCGGGCATGGGGGTTTCTGTTTGCCCGCTGCGGTCTTGGAGTCATCGAAATCCCTGGAGACGTTGTACAACCACGTCCCGGGAAGGGACTCAATGTCTTCCACAGCCCCGGATTGGACTTTGCATTTCAAGGCAGGGTTGTTGTTTTATTTGTTTTGTTTTTTTAACGTGTTTAAATCTGATTTTGGCAAGGATGGGGTGGATTTACACACACACACACAAAAAAAAAAAAAAGAGCAGGAGAGGTCGGGTGGCAATTTAAAAAGCGTGAGGAAACCCTTATCACCCAGTCACTGTTCTGTTGCAACGGTTTCTTTAGTGTTCTAGGACACGTTGTCTAAGAGCATCTTTTATATGAGATTCTAGTTATGTCAGTCAACACGAGCATCAGTTTCATTATCCAAAAAATTTGAATCAGTTTGGGTCATTTCTCCCCCACTCCCAATGCGTACATTGGTTGTGAATTATACCTGTCACCTTATTCAAGACATGACTAGAGTCCCCTGATAAACACATCTTTAGCCATTTTATTCCCTCTTGCCTTGCTTTCTTTACACCCACACTTATACAAAAACTCTATTACATTTCCTCTCTCCCCTTTCTTAATCAAGGACATTTTTAGGTCCCCTTTAGAAGTCTTCTCAAGAGTCAGAGATGTGCACCATAAGTACTTGTTAAGAATGCTCCTTGCATTGCTTTGAGGGGATCCTAGTGCAGGCTTGTGATTTTATTAATTCAACTTGATAACTGGAAAATATGCTTATTAAATAATTTCTTTTCTTAAGCAGCTCTGAAAAATTCAAATACTTTCCCTAGATCTAGTTGAACTGATTTTCTGTTAATCTTAGTAGCTTACTATTTGTTTCTAGTTCCTAGAAGAACAGTAACCAGATCTTTCCAGTCCTACTCCCTGCAACATCAGGAATAAGATAATATCCTGAAGCAAAACTACAGAATGGTACCAGGAGCACCTTATAGCCCAGTGAATCTGTAACTTCCCTCAGGGACAAAAGATTGTGAATCTGGACAACAAGCAGGAGTTTGGCATACAGGAAATAACACAGAATTAAGAAGTTTTCCCACATTCCCCCTCACAAGACCTTGTTAAAAAATTCCAGAATCAGATACCCTAAGCACAGTTATTTTCAATAGAAAGGCCCATGGAAGCGGATGTGGCTCAGGTGACTGAGCTCCCGCCTACCACATAGGAGGTTCGGGGTTCAGTTCCCAATGCCTCCTAGAGAAGACAGCAAGCTGGCGTGACGGACTGGTGTGGTGAGCTGATGCAACTAGGAGACACAAAGAGGAAACTATGAGAGAGACAACAAAGCAGGGAGTAGAGGTGGCTCAAGCAATTCAGTGCCTCTTTCCCATATGGGAGGCCCCAGGTTCAGTCCCAGGTACCTCCTAAAGAGAAAACAAGCAGACACAGAGCACACAGCAATGGACACAGAGCATACAGCGAGTGCAAACAGTGAGGGGGGGTGGTGTAAATAAATGAAATAAATCTGTAAGAAAAAAAACAAGAACAGCAAGGCCCACCCGGATCCAGCACTACAAAGGAGAAACACTTCTCTGAGCAAGAAGGTAATTTATTGCAAGTGCACAAGCAGGGAACTGGGGGAATCTTCCCAAAAACCAGTTCCAAGTGAGAATAGGGGCTAGGGTTTTTATAGGGGGAGCAGGGTTGAGAAATAAGTTATGACCCATGATGCATTCCTGCCATGTAGTTGATGACTTAAGAACAAAGAGTAAACTACCAATTCAACTAGATCTGGGGAAGGTATTTGAATTTTTCAGAGAGGCTTAAGAAAAAAAATTTTTTTAGGAGGTAGCAGGGAATGAACCCAGGACCTCACGCATAGGAAGCAGGAACTCAACCACTGAGTTACACCCACTCCCAGAAAATAATTTTTTTAATAAGCACATTTTCCAGCTATCAGACATTTATAGGCTCTTATTGCACAAAACATTGGAGATGTGAAATCAAATGTCATGTTCTGCCTTTAAGGAGCTAAGATTTGGGGAAACAAAAGAAAATCAACAAAAAAGTGGACTAGTAGTATGCCATGTTGGGAGAACCAACCAAGTTATACTGGGCTTGTTGCTCAAGAGAATGTTTGAACTGCATTGTAGAAAGCCAGGTAGAGGTTAGCTAATTGGAAAATGGGCAGGAAGGCACTGCAAATAGAAAAACATTGGTAGAAAAAAATGTAGACCATGGAATACTATTTGTTCTGCAAATAGTATTATAGACCTGGATACAAGAGGGGTCTTTAAGCCAGATTCTACTGATTTCTATTTGATTTACCCAAGTGGTTATTGGATGTCTCCCTCATACAGTCCATTGTCTCTGATCTCACAGTTGTCACCCCCTCTTGTCTCACTTCTTGTGCAACCTCTTTATAATTGGATCCATAAATTTGCCCTTGTGCATTCATTTTGGAACCAAGAGATCATTTGCGGGGCTTCAACCCTCTGCGATCTCAATCACATCCCCTCCCTCCAATTATTCGGTTTGGATAATGGATATTTTATTCAGTTTGAACAAAAACAGTTTCAAGCCCCTCCTTCAAACCAAGTTGGGCCCCAAAGTCCGTAGTACAACCAGTCCATCATGGTGTTTCTGTTCTAGGTGGGGACTTGGCCTGGGAGTCCTGAAGGGTTTGGCCACGTACATCTCTTCCAGGTTTCTTGAAGACTTCTGCAGTTATCATCCTAATACTACATAGCTGAACATCTATCATTAAGCAGCTTGCTTTCTTTCCTTTACCCTTACCTCTTCCTTCACTGACAGCCTCTATTGCATATAAAAAAAAGCAATCCTTTCTGCAATGAAAGCTAATAAACATATTAGGTTCTTCTGGCTGTAATAATAGTAATGGACCTGAAGTCCCAACTACTCAGCAACCCTCTCTTCCTCTCAGTGGTCCCCTAAGGACTTTAAACCCAAGTTGGAAAACCACCACATCACATTTAAGCAACATAAAACATTACACAGCACAAGAGAACCTTTTAAACAAAGCATAACATATCCAGTTTATTATACCTACCTCTTTTCTTACCACATGCCATAGCATCTCAGCCCATCTTACCTTCTTCAGGTTACACTCATTTTTTGTTAATTCCTATTTCCTTATAGCTAGAGCTGTTAAGTCGTCTTTTGCACTCAGATTCCAAAGGAAATGACTCTTTCTGCCAAAAGGAATAGAAGAAAACCCTCCCTATTTCTCTGACATGTTTTAAGCATGTGACCATTGCAGAGAATTCTGAATAGGACCCCAAATTCGGATATTCAAAGAACACTTTAGAAAGAGATGGAAAGAGTTACTGAAGTAACAAGTGTAGGAGGCAAACTATATTTTGCAGAACACATCGAAAAAAGAAGGCAAGACTTTATACACAAAAAATGCTATTGGTAAAGCCTTTACTTACTATGAACTTTGAGCCTAAGCAGAGGCTGAGAATGGTCTGCAAATAGTATTATAGACCTGAATATGAGACGGTTCTCTAAGCCAGATTCTACTGATTTCTATTTGATTTACCCAAGTGGTTATTGGATGTCTCCCTCAAATTCAGTATGCTCAAAACTGAACTCAATATCTTTCTCCCTAAGCCTATTCCTCCTTCTGTCTTGCCCAATTCAGTGATTGACACCCCCTGCACCAAGCTCAAAACCTGGGAGACTTGCTATACTCCTCCCTTTCATTGCCTTCATACTCAGGCACCAAGTGTTGATTCTGTTTCCTTAATAGCCCTCATGTTTCTCAGATCCTCCTTCCTGGTCTTGTCTTTTTTTTTTTTTTATTTTTTTTATTTACTTTCTTTATTTTTCTTTATTTATCTCCCTTTCCCCCCAGATGGTTCGCTCATCTGTCTGCTCATTGTTTGCTCACCTCCAGGAGGCACTGGGAGCCAAACCCAGGACCTCCCCAGGAAAGGCACGAGCCACATCTGCTTCCTGTGGGCTGCAGCATCTGCTGGCTTGTGGCCTCTGCTTGTTGCAGTGGGGGGGGGTGTCCAGCTCTGTTGTGGCAGCGTCTAGCTCTGTTGTGGTAGGCGGTAGCGTTTAGCTCTGTTGCAGCAGGAGGCGGCGTTTAGCTCTGTTGCAGCAGCATCTAGCTCTATTTTGGTGGGACGTGGCATCTGCTCTTCTTCTTTTAGGAGGCACCGGGACCTGAACCCAGAAGGTCCCATGTGGTACGCGGGCACCCAAGTGGTTGAACCACATCCGCTTCCCCTTCCTGGTCTTTTTTTACTGTCT
The DNA here is from genome assembly GCA_029593785.1 of Cabassous unicinctus. Taxonomy (NCBI): domain Eukaryota; kingdom Metazoa; phylum Chordata; class Mammalia; order Cingulata; family Chlamyphoridae; genus Cabassous; species Cabassous unicinctus. The sequence goes on along the minus strand of JAQZBX010029340.1, from coordinate 1,544 downwards.
CTGGACCCTCTTCATCTCATCCTTCTCACCTCTGCCGGAGTGATCTTTGAAATGTTCACGGCTGATCATGTCTTTACCTTCCTTGAAAGCCTTCACTTGCTCCTTAAAGCTTTCAATAACGTTTAAACACCTTAACACTTCCTGGCCACCTCATTTCTTTCTTCCTCTGCTGTTTCAGCCAAACCAGCCTAATCTATTTTAAATAGGCTTTCTTCTGAAGAAAGGATTCCATGCCTTTTTTTTAAGTGTGAAAACCACGATTTTACACAATTGAAACTATGTAGAAAATTGAGCCAAGATATACAAAGAGGTCTATAACTAGAGTGAAGGAAGGGAACATATCCGTTTAACAGTAGATGGACCGCTACTTGGTATTAGGATGATAACTGAGGAAGTATTCAGGCAACTTGGAAATACACATGGCCAAGCCCCTCCAGATCCCTTCTTAGAAGAGAAATGCAATAACTGGCTGCACCAGAATTTCTATGCAGGATGGACTTTGGAGCCCAATTTGGTTAGAAGGAGGGGCTTGAAACTATTTTGCTTAAGATTAAGAGACATAAACTATTCAAACCAAATAATTGGAGAGGGGATACGATTGAGACGACAGAGGACCAAAAATTTTTGGTATCAAAAATTAATGAAAAAAAAAATTTAATGCACATGTTGGGAAGCGGATGTGGCTCAAGTGGTTGGGCTCCCATCTACCATATGGGAGGCCCTGGGTTCGGTTCCTGAGGACTCCTGGTGAGGGCAAGCTGGTCTGCGCCCGCAGAAAGCTGACAGCCCATGCCCGTGGAAAGCTGGCACAGCAAGATGATGCAAGAAAAGGAGACAAACAGATACAGAGGAAACACACAGCGAATGGACACAGAAAGCAGACAGCGAGCACAAGCGGCAAGGTGGGGGCGGGGCAGAATAAATAAAATAAAATAAATAAATCTAAAAAAATTAAGCACATGTGTATAGGGATGATCATAAAGGGGTTGTACAAGCAGTATGACAGGAGGGAGTTGACAGCTATGATGTCAGAGGCAAAAAGGAATGGGTTATTAGAATGGAAAAACCTAACTTGGAATTGTGTACATCTGACAACAGTGGAGGTGGCTGTCACATTGGGGGAGGTAATAAGCCTGTGAAGGAGTCTCCCCAAACCTATTTAAATGGTTTGAATTGGGCTCTTCCAAGTATTCTCTAGGACCTTGCTACTCAAATTGAGGTTTGTGAACCAAAAGCATGTTAGAAACGCAGAATTGTAGACTCCATCTCAGATCTACTGAATCTGCATTTTAATAATATTCCCAGGTGTTTTGCATGCACTTTAAATTTTGAGAATCTTGTGTGTTAACCATGAGAAAGCACCTCTCAGATCTTAGGCAGCAGGAAAGATCATTGACTGAGGGCCCCAGCTGCTGTGCTCTGAAATCTTTTACCACATTTTTACTCAGACCACACTTCCCATGTCTGCTCTCAGCTAAGAGTGTGTCAAAATTACTAAGGTCACCCCATTCCTGGGGGTCGTTCCACTCCACTGGTGGGTGATT
>JAQZBX010029339.1:0-27361 GCA_029593785.1 Cabassous unicinctus | reverse complement strand
AAAAAAAAAAAAAAAAGAGTTTCAGAGTTAAGAAGATCTCTTTTTTAATTATTTTCTCACCATTTCCTGAGGAAATGTCGGGCAGTTAATTTAGCTACTCCTCTGGACTTCAACTGTACAATGGGCATAATAATCCCTACCTCATAGGTTTGCTATGAAAATTATGTGAGGCAACATCTAAATGCAAGGTATCAGGTCCTTAAACAAGGACGGGTTTCAATGAACCATAATATCCATCTTCCTCTCTCAAATCTACGATAGTATGCCCAAGGAAGATGAGATGATAGAAGGACCCGGGAAAGGGCAAAAGAGAGGTTTACACACTCAAGGGGTGCCATCTTCAGATAAGAACCTACTGGTGTTTTTCTAATTTACTTTAACATCTCAGCTCAGCTCTCCTGACTAACAACCTTGCTGAACCGTACCGAATGACTCTCTTTATTTGGCATATTAATTAATGATTTATATATGAATTGGATGATTCAAAGGTAGATACTTACCTATTAAAATTATCTGTAGTTTAAGATAAGAAATTAGTTCTTTCTCCCACATGCCTCTGTGGTAGATTGAATTATGTACCCCAATTTAGGCATGTTTGTAATCGTAATCGACATTCCTGTGGGGATGAATAGGAACTCTTGTGGATATTATTTCAGTGAAGGTCCATCTGAATGAGGATGGGGCTTAATCCAGATCACCAGAGTCCTTTATAAGCAGCAGGAATTCAAACATCGACAGAGAAAGCCATGGAGAGGAGCTGGAAGTCATTGGAACCCAGAAGAGAGAGAAGAGGACACGATTGTGTCCCATGAGACAGGGTACAAGGCAAGGAACCTCAGTGATGCCCGGCAGCTGCTCCCAGGCCACTACAGACTATGTGGAGAAAGCATGGCACAGCTGGCATCTTGATTTTGGACATCTAGCCTCAAAACAGTGAGCCATTAAATTCCAGTTGCTTAAGCCAACCCTGCATGGTATTTGCCACAGCAGCCTGGCAAAACTAAAACAAACTCCAGCTAAAAAATAAAAAAAAGAGAAAAAAACTATTTCTCACCATTGATTGACTTTTAAAAATTCACCATAATTTACTCTTTCTCTTTTCATAATCTCTCACTAAGAATTCTATTTGAATGTAGTTATTTTCTTTCCTTTCTGCCAAACATACTTTGAAGTTTCTTCTCTTACACCTGCTTACATCTTGATAGTTTTCAATTTTGTAATTACATCCTTTAAGGAACACGATAACCTTTTGTATCCTAGTGTCCTGCAAATCTTGGAAATCGGATTGAGCATCTAGATAATCTGGACTTTACGGCTTATTAAAGATTATTGCTAGAAACTGATTAGGGACCTTGTCCTAGGTGCTTGGAGCTTCTGCAGATTTAGATGTGTTTCGTAGAATAACTTCTATTACAATATAATGGCATTTCTCGGGGGCCCACAGTGTTTAAAACACTGTACCAGACATTGTGGAGAAATCATAAAAAATCATAGGATGTTGAAATGCATGGAAACTAAAGGAATTCCTAGTTCAACCCCCATATCTGGAGAATTGCATCCATAAAACAACAAATACAAAGAGAGAGAGTGTTTAGAACTGCAGCTTTTATACTGTACATAATTACCCAAAAAGATATTTAGATCCAAGATGAACCACATATTCTGTTTTTGCAAAGAGAGAGAACAAAATTCAGTGAGCATTGTCCAACTTATACTTGCCACTTTGATATATAAATTTTTTTTAATTTCTGCACTTTGGACTCTGAACAATCATATGTTCTCATTTTCATTTCTTTAATTGTTAGTAATGTTGATCATCTTTTCCATATCAGGGAACATCTTTTTATTTTTGTACACCTTTCTTTTGACAACATCTGCCCATTTTTCACCTGGGTTTTGTATCTTTATTTTGAATCGTAAGCCATGTTATAGTAACACAATCATCTTTTCTTTCATGTAAGACAAAACTATTTTCCTCAGTTTACTATTTATCTTTGATTCTGTTTACACGTTTTTGCCATGAGAAATTTTTTGTTCTATTGAGCCAATTTATCAAATAATTTCATGTCTGGTTTCCAGAGTAGAAAGGCCTTCTCCATGCTATCATTATAAAAATTCATTCAGTTTTTCTTTCACTACTTTTGAAGTTTCTCTTTATTATTAAGTCCTTTGATCCAACTGGAATTTACATTAGATTTAAGGAGTGAGCTTGGGTCACAACCATCTATGTTCAAAAAGGCTAATTAGTTTCCCTATTCATTTAGCTTTCTTATTCATGACCTGGCTGGTCCATACTGTTTGTTTGTTTTTGTTTGCTTGTTTTAAATAATTTCTTCTCTTTCTTTCATTCATTTACTTTTGTATTTTTATTTACTAATACTAGTTTTGAAAGGTATCTATTTTCCTGTAGTATTACCATAACCCCATACCATAGAATTTAAAACTTAGTGTTCCCATCTCTGTGTGGGCTTTTAATCTTATCCTTTATTTCATTAAGCAGGGGAGGTAAAGTGCTTGTGTAGTTTGGGTCTGATAATCCTGTGTTGGAAGGCCTTGTATCTCTGTCTGTTTTCCATGCACCTTGCATTTTGTACTCACCATAATGTTTTCAAAATTCATCCACGTTGCAGCATGTCTCATAACTTAATTCCTTCTTGCAGCCAAACAATACTCCATTGTGTGTCTATGTACCACATTCTATTTATCTGTTCACGTCGATGGCCATGAGTTGTTTCTACCTTTGGGATATTGTGAATAATGTTGCTATGAAGATGGCTGTACCAGTATCACTGTTTGTCCCTGATTCCCTTTATTGGGGGATATATACCAAGGAGTGAAATTGTCAAATCATAGAGAAATTCTGTATTTAACTTTTTGAGGAATCGCCATTCTGCTCTCCATAGTGGCTGTGCCATTTTACTCTCTCACTGATTCTCTTTTGTAATGCCTTGTTTCTTTGTTTGTTCATATATTTTTACTGTGATCGCCCCATTTTCCGTGGGATTTGACATGTGGAAATCCTTTGAGAACTGGGATAAAATTGTAATATGCCATAAAGAATTTGCACTTGATTCTACTAGGACTCCAGGACACTATTAGCCAAGGATCTCTCTAATTTAAATTTCTCTGCTGAAGTCTTCTGAACCACCCAGGTGGAATGAATTAGAGCTGCAAATCCATGTAAGGCTGGTTTATGGCTACTACTTTATAGTAGCGAACCCCCTTCACTGCCTCACTCAGGTCCTACCCTTAAGAAAGGGAATATTTTCTTGAACTCTGGGGTGTGTGTTTTTCTTTCATCTTTACATATTTGAATGCATGGCCTTTTAAGGTCTGCGTTTGTAAAAGAAGAAATTTTTATTATATTGCCCATTTTTGGGTGGACCCAGGTTTTGTCTCCTATCTCTGTGTCCCGTACCAAAAAAACTACAGCTCAGATTCACCAGGTTCAGTAGATATCCTCAGAGCGAAATCCAATTGCTAGATTTGACTTACCACCCTAAGCTTTTTCCCTGCTTAGTTTTCTAGCCTCAAATATAGCTTACTTTCCTACCAGCTCATCAGTTCATTTAAAATACTTTTAGTTAGGATATTTAGTTATTTTTAAAGAGGGGTCAACCTCAGTGCCTAGACTACCTTTTTGTCAGAAAAGATGTCTGAAACATGATATCTCTGTGGTAATTATTTTCTAAATATTCTGTAATTTCATGTTTTTTTCTTTTATTTCCAGATTGTGAGGGATTTGTTTTCCATTAGATTATTCTGTTAGTTGTCATTCAACTGCAGTAACAGAAAACCCTTTTTCAGTAATTTACACAGATATGGAGTATATTTAGTTTCACATGGACAGCCCAGGGCTTCTTCCTTGTCCATGACCAAGACCCTTTCCATCTTTCAACTAGCATATCCTTAGTGTGTGGGCCTTTTCCCTCATGTTTTACATTTCATGTTGACAAAATGGCTGATCCTCTCCAGATATCACATCTGCTATCCAAGCAGAAAGAAAGAAGAAAACAAAAGTAAGATAGCACTGCACCATGAAAGTCAAAGCTTTCCCAGAGCCTTCAGCTTCTATCTTATTGGCTAGAATTGCTCACATGACCATCCTCACTGAAATGGAGTCTGGCTTAGTGTTTTAGCTAGGAACATTCCCACTCAAATAAAATTGAGGTTCTACTAATAAGGCAGAAGAGAGAGTGAATATTGAGTAGGTCAAGGACAGTGACTATCATAGATGTTTTATTTCTAGTTTTCATAAGCATTGTCATCAGATAATATCAGAACTATTTCCACTTTCAGAATTTTCTTGGCTTCTTTGTGGCCTAATATATGATCAGTCAATATATCTCCATTTTATCTCTCTTATGCTTATTATTTATCTTTCTATATTTTTATCTATTTTTATTTGATATATCATGAGCTTAGAAATGTAAATTAAAGTTTCTTGTACCAATGTGTTTCTTTCTGTTCTTCTGTATGTCCTGTTTTTATTTTTTTCATATTTGGTCAATTAAAATTCATGACAGAACTTCAATGTAGTTTGTAATCTTTATCATTAGATAGTATTTATCATTGACTAACATTTTTTGCTTTCTGTTGAAACTTGCTAGATATTAATTTTACCACTCTGCTTTATATTTCTTTGCATTTCCTTGGTACATTACCATCCTTTCTATTATAATTATACTTTCTGCATCCCTTTGTTTGGGTCTGTTCCTTTAATAGCCTCATCTTCTCTCCCATTCAAACTCCAAGTTTTGCTAGATTTTTAAATAATATTTATGCATTCTATTCTCTAATCATAATCTCCACAGTTATTCAACTTCATGTCTGCATTTCAGTGAATTCAGTGCTACCACCAGTGAGACAATTTGAAACTTGGTAGATCCCAGAAGATCACGTTCTTAAAGCTAATCCATTCCTGTGGGTGTAATCCTATTATAGATGGGTCCTTTTGATTCGATTCAGTTAAGGAAGGTTCTTCTGATTAGATCACTTCAGTAGGGCATGACCCGGGGTGGGTCTTAATCCTCTTCCTGAAGTCCTGTATAAATGGAGGAAGAAAGAGCCTCAGACACAGAAACAAAGCTGCAGATACAGATAGAAGCCTCTGGAAGCTGACAAACCCAGGAGAGAGAAAAGCCACAAATGGATCAGTTCAAAACTGAAGCAATCAGGCTCAGAGGAGAAAGGAGAGATGAGCAGGTGTTGCCGTGTGCCTGATTTTCCACAGCTGCAGCTCAGTAAGAAAGCATCCCTGATGATGCCTTGATCTGGATACTTTCTTGGCTCAGAAATTTAAATTTAGCCTAATAAATTCCCATTGTAAAAGCCAACCCATTTCTGGTATATTGCTCGCAGTATCTTTTAGCAAATTAAAACAACCAGTCTTTTCCCTTTTTCCTTCCTTCCTTCCCCACCCCTTCCTCCCTCCCTTTCTCCTTCCTCTTTCCTTCCTTCTTTTCCTCCCTCCTATCCTCTTCTTCCTGTTGCTGCTGCTGCTGCTTCATTGTCGTCTCCTCCTCCTCCCCCTCCTCTTACCCCCCTCTCCTCCTCCTTCATTTCTCCTTCTCCTTCTCCTTCTTCTTCTTCACTTTTTATTGCAGTAACCAATACAGAGTATTAATTTTCCCATTTAACCACACTCAAGTGTATAATTCAGTAGTGGTAATTATATTCACAATATTGTACAACCATCACCCATATCTATTACCCTTCATTTTACATCTCCTCCAAAAGAAACTACTCACCCATTAAGAGATAATTCCCTCTTCCCATCCTGCCCCCCTGCCCCTGGTCACCTATAAACTGCCACCCAGCTCTATGATGTTTGGTTCTTCTGGATTTTTTATATAAGCAAGATCATACATATTTGACTTTTTGCATCTGGCTTATTTCATGCAACAAGATGTCTTCATGGTTCATTCATGCTGCAACATGCATCAGAACTTCATTTCTTTTTATGGTCATTTAAAATATAAACTGGTCATTTTAAATATCAAAATTGGTTATTTAAAATATTCCATTGTATGTATATGTAAATATATATATATATACCACATTTTGTTTATCCATTCATCTGTTGATGGACACGGGTTGCTTCCAGCTTTTGGCTATTGTGAATAATGCTGCTATAAACATTCCTGTGCAAATATCTGTTCGAGTTCCTGTTTTCAATTCTTTGGGGATATATACACCAAGAAATGGGATTGTTGGGCCACGTGATAATTCTATTTCCAAGTTTCTGACGAACTGCCAAACTGATTTCCATGGTGGCTTCAACATTCTATAGTGCCATCAACAATATATAAGTGTTCCTATTTCTCCTCATCATTGACAACATTTATTATTTTCTTTGTCTTTTTTTTAATTATAGCCATCCTAGTGGGTATGAAATGGCATCACATTGTGGTATGGATTTGCATTTCCCTGATGACCAATGATGTTGAGCATCTTTTCATGTGCTTATTGGTCATTTGCATATCTCTTTTCAAGAAATGCTTATTCCAGACCTTCTCTCATTTTTAAACTGAGTTGTCTCTTTGTTATGTTGTAGCAGTTCTTTATATATTCTGGGTATTAAATCCTTATTGGGTATATGGTTCATGATTCTTTTCTTTCATTCTTTCAGTGTCTTTTCACTGTCTTGATAGCGACATTTAATATACAAAAGTTTTGTTTTTGTTGTTGTTTTTGACAAGGTCTATTTTACTTTTATATATATATATATATCTTATGCTTTTGTTATCTTATCTAAGAAATCACTACAGAATCCAAGGTTATGAAGGGTGACACCCCCTCATGGTTTCTTCTAGGAATTTTGTGGTTTACCTCTGATGTTTAGGTCCTTGAGCCATTTAGAATTAATTTTTTAATATGGTGTGAGGTAGGGGTCTAACTTCATTCTTTTGCATGTGTGTTCTTTGTTTTATATTTTGAAATCGCCAATAATCACCTGCTTGTATACAGTTTATTTTCTCATAGGTATGTTTTTCCCCCCTGGGAAAACTATTGGGGAATATATACCCTGAGGTTTTTTTTTGTTTGTTTTTTGTGTTTTTTTTTTAAGATTTATTTATTTATTTATTTATCCCCCCCTTGCTGCTTGTGTTTTGCTGTGTCCATTCACTGTGTGTTTTCTCCGTGTCTGCTTATCTCCCCCTTGCTGTGAGGTCCTGCTGCATCAGCCCACCGCGCCGCGTGGGCCGGCCTGCTCTCACAAGGAGGCCCCGGGAAGTGAACCTGGGGCCTCCCACATGGTAAACAGGGGCTCTATCGATTGAGCCACACCCACTTCCCTACCCTGAGTTTTTTAAATGCTTGCAAAAACCTGGCTGTTACCTTTAGACCTGAATACCAACAAGGATGCCTGTAAATATCTTGAGTCACACTTCATCCTCTAAGAACTTTATAATTTGTTCCACTGCCTTCTACATATGAATGCTATAAAAAGGTCTGAGGATTGCCTGCCTGTTTTCCCTTAGAGATAACGTTTTTTCCCTATAGGCCATAGTATTATCTCTGAAGTCTGTTAACTTTAGAAAACCATGTCTCAGTAGTTTTGTTCAGAATTAATTTTCCTGGGACATCATGTGCGCTTCTAATCTGTGGACTACAATCTTTCTTTTATTAATTTTAGACTTTAAATATATATATGTAGTTTTTTATTTTTTCTTTTACATTTTTTTCTTTTCTTTCCCAGATACAATTATGATTTCATGGAATATCCTGTATTTTTCTTCACTATCAATCATTTCTTCTATAATAGCTTGTAACTTGTTTCTGTTTCAGTTTCATTTCCCGCATTCTGTCAAAGTTGCTCTTTATCTCCAGAATGTGTTTCTAGCTGTATCTATTTTTTAGATTCTTGCAGTGAGATTTTTATTATGTAATGATTTGTATTTTCTTACTTTTCTTTTCTTTGCTTCCTTAGTATCTCTTCTTTGAAGACCTATATTTTTCCTTTGAGTTCTTATACCAGAAAGGTCATATTTTTTACTTTCACTAACTAATAAATGTCATCATTCAATTAATAGCATGGAGTACTATTTGTTTATACATTTCTTAAGCTTTGTGACAGCACTTTTTCTTGGTATTTATTCCTTATCTGCCTTTTATTTTTCATATTATAATTCACCATTTGTGTTTGGAGTAAATTTGCAAAATTTGTAAAATTGCAAAGGTACCCTTTTGATGAGTACTTATTTTTGGATGGATCATCTAATTGTAGGTTATGCTTGGGGCAGGGGGTTGAGGTTAGGTAACTGGAAATCTGAATTCTAGTCTATTATGTCTGAGCAGTTTCTTAACAACACTGTCCACTAGAGGCTGATTTTACTGTGGCCACCATGTCATAGCTTTTATGAAAGGTGGCTTAAATTTTATTCTCTTAATCTTTCCAAAACCAGTAGCTGTAGGGCAGCTTTTCTTCTTCTATCATTCGCCACTGATCACTTACTTCTTGCATAGATGCCATCACTTTGCATTTCCTTGTTCACATCTATCTCTACTCCCACTTCATGGGAGTCAAGCAGGGTGGCAGAAACCTCCCAAAGGCCACAAAAGTGCCCTAACGGTGTCCATCAGGGTTTTCCACCTGCCTTGGTTTGCAGAGAAACATTTTCCTCTCCAGCCCTCAACCCCAGTGTCCTCCTTTACCCTGGAATACTATTCAGACCTTGATATGCATATTCTTAAAGTAAAGACATTTTGATAAAATAGCAAATGATAAAAGGATACAAAAATCATATTATTAGAAATGGGAAGAACTCATCGGAATAATAATGATGGTTATTAGTTTTGAAGAGAATTATGGATTGTTGTCATTTTAAAAATTTCCAAATCTCCAACAACATGTACATAATCATTTGTGTAATCAGAAAAAAAAAAATAATGTATTTAAAATGTATTATGGGTGCTGAAGTCTCTCTTCAGACCCCTGCCATGCTGGTGGGGGGCTGAAGTCTATTCTTCAGACCCCCTCCATTGGGAGAGCTTCCCAATAAACTTTCTGCCTGCAATCATTAATCTCTGTGTCCCAGTGAGTGCCATTTTTCTCTAACAATGACGAACTTGGTCTTTCCCAATTTGGCAGCTTAAAGGGCCTAAAAACCAGAGTTGTGAAGCTTTTCCCATAGCCCCAGAAATGGTGGTTTCCTTTTTAGTGAGAGGGCCTAGTAGTTTATTAACTACTGAATAAGTAGCTCCTGTATTCACGAGAAACTTGACTTGCTTCCTTCCCACTGTTGCAATTACCTGGGGCTCTTGTTACGAATTAGGGAGACTGGGTGGGAGGCTCCGGTCCAGGCTCTTTCTTTTAGAGTCACTGGTGGGTTTCCCTGGCTGCCACCATTTGGGGTTTTCCTGCTTTTAGCTTGGAGCACTCTTTTTCCAGTGGCCTTTACCTTTGCAATAGGCTCAGTGTTGTGGTCCTAAGGTTGGGTGCTCAGAACCCTTCTGCCGTCCTGGCTTTGCATGCCCAAGATTGCCCACATGCCTTGGCCTCCCCTGCGCTATTCCCACTGCTAATAGTACCACTTGCTGTTTCATCTGCTTCTGTTGCTTTTCCTCCATTGTTTGGTCCCTATTTGTGTATACTTTAAAGGCAATTTCTATTAATTGTGAGATAGGCATACCAAACCCTCCATCTAATTTCTGATGAATATCAGGAGCACTTTGACTAATTAAGGTTAAATTTACCATACATGCAAAAAAAAAAAAATTTATTATGGTCTCTTGTCTCAGGCAAGTTCTAGGGAGACACAAAACTATTTTTGCCAAACCCATGAATGGTTACCTTTACAGTTTTTAAATGAATGATTTAAATTGAATATAAAATATTTTGAGCTCATTGTGGGCAGAAAGATCATTACATTATCTCAAAAAACATTTCTGACCTTCGTAGCTTACCTGTTCTACCCCTGGCTCATCTTCTGTCTTTTCTTAGTTAAACCTCTGACATGAATTGTCCTCGTTAGACAGAAGCACTGCAAACGGATGTAGAAATATAAGTTTAGTGAATGGAACTCACTAACAGCCAGGGGTTCCCAAATGGCCTCCTCCTTCCAGGCTTTGAAGCCAGATCTCTCCTTGCTTAGCCTCACGTCTCTCAGGGGAGGTGACAAAGGAACTGAAAAAAGCCCAGGTCCCTCACTAATTCAGAGACATAAACGAAAGACTGATAGTGCAGTAGCTCATGTGGATATAACCAGACTGAGGCTGAAAAACAAAAGCTCCCATGTGAGTCCTCGTGCGGTTTCCATATCATCCGAAAGCATGCACAGGTATTGAAAGGAAATTGGAGCAATTTATGAAAAAAATGGTATGCTCAAGTATCTGAACACATCTTTAAATTTACATAAAATGCCACTGTCATGATTCAAAACACACATACCTATACTCACACAAAATTTACAGAAATACAGGTTTCTGCTCAATATAAGGAAGACTTACTTTAACAAGTAGATATTCTGTAAATGAAAGAAATAAATGAAATAATGCAAATGCCCCCTTGAGCTCCCCTAATTGCGTCTACACATCCATAATTCTTCAAAGTGCAATCTGCCTCAACTTACCTATGTAATAATGCATCTTTAAACACTATATTCAATATTTTTGATTTTAATAAACCTAATCCACCCACATCTCACCCATTGATACAAAACCTGCAGAACATGGTCAACGGCAAAGATAAATCTCTGAATTAGCTCTAAGGATATTTTGCAAGATCCTAATTGTAAACAAAGAAAAGAATTTTTAGGTGACTGTAGGTGGTAAAGATTCCCGATGTTGGATCCCATCCCGAATTTCTGTGCCAAAAAAACATCAAGGTGTAAAACGAGAGCCACTGCTTGCAGATGAACAAAAACAGCTTTCAAAAACCATCTCATGTCGGTAGATTAATTGGCTATGCACCTCGGGCAATTCTATTAGTGGCAAAGCTATTCTTCGAGACCTTGTCCCTTAGCAGGCACTATAATTAGAGGAAACCTGCATCCCAACAGACAAAGCCTCGACAGACTAGAAGGGAGAGCCCATTACATGTCCCCAGTGCTCCTCTGATTCTCTCTCTGTGCCCAAAATGAGGCAAATGTGCACTCTGAAAATTAACACAGCCATAAAGGAAACATCCCACAGGGTGAATCAATACCCAGCAAAGGATAATGGGATCCCTGCTCAGGCAGCTGTGTCCTGCCTCCCTCCCATTAGCACCTGTCAGCGAGAGCAGTCGGGGCTGGTCAACGGGCACCTCTCCTTACAGCTCAATTCACAGGATGATCATTAGCTGGAGCCAACACGGTGGCACCCCACGCGGCCAAATAGTGTCCTTTTCTCCTTAAATGCAGACAAACAATGACTTTTCCCCTAATAGCTGGCACAGGCCTTGTTAATCTTTCTTGTTTCACTTTTGTTTTGCCCTTTGCACAGTGTGTAAGAAGAGATATGCTAGAAGGTAGAAATTAGGTTATTCAAGTTAATTTCAGGATGTGCTCCGCTCAGAGCCTCAGAACCCATCTAAGCTGGCATGAGTCACTTAGAGGTAATCATAGGATGGAAAGAATATTCCACTGAGCATGTCAGCTGGTAAATGATCAATATCTACCCTTTGGGCCTTGTTTGTATAACCGTTTACTAAAAAGAGGCCTGCATGATCCTACATGGCTGAGAATCTCTCCTTCCCTCTCTTCTTCTGTCCCTCCCTCCCTCCCTTCCTTCCTTTTTCTCTCCTCCATCCCTTCCTTCCAAATTAGGGGCCTTGGAAAGGAAAACTGGTCATTTAAAATATCAGTATTAACCCTGGGGAACGGTAAGACTTTTATAAAGTACTTCTGTCCACAGAAAATTAAATACAAATAAATGCAGGGCCCAAGCCCAGATTCTGAGGCCAGGTCATGCACTGCTCCCTGGCCTCTGTGCCTCAAGGCGCGTGGTCAAGGCCGAGAACTGTGAAATCCTCCAGAACTTCACCACCGTGGTTTGTTCCAGGTATTTTATATTAGATACAGTAGAAGTGTGAAGATAGTCCTCGAATAAATTGCCAGAGTCAGTTCAATGTCTTTGGTTTTGTTGTTTCCAATGGCAGTACGTATCTAACAGACCACATTTTCCTCTTAGCAATGGGGGTCTATGGACGGACACGTGTTATTCTTAAGGAAAAGCAAGCCATTTAGGTGCATTTCAGAATGCATGGCACAATCATTATTTATCTGCTCTCTCCCTCATGTAGTCACTCAACCAACCACTGGCAAACATCAATGGAGCGTCTCCCTGATGCCGGGCCCTTGCACCCAAAAGATCTCACAGTTTAGCAGGGGAAATCTACTTAGGGAAGGGAGAGGAGGGAAAGAAAACAGAAGGGATTTCACAGAGTCTTGTTACTGCTAAAGAATCTGAGATACCAGAGACCAAGAAACTTCGAATCTTCTCCTGACAAATAAAGCAAATATGCTCCAGCCCCTATACCCCTCTCCACTATGAAATGTTCTGCTCCTAGAGGCCCTCAAGAATTTTTTTTCTTATTAATAAAAGTAACTCACATGCATTCTAGAAATTATAGACAATAAAAAAGAAGAAAATTTAACACTGCCCTTAATCTCCATCCATCTATAACTACAGCTTTTGGTAAATATCTTCCATGTGTGTTCTCTTATACCTAATTGCTGATATTAACCCATTTTTATATACAAAATGGCAGTTTCAATGGTTCACCTGAATACTGTAGATAGATTTATGAAAATGTAGTCATAGTGTACATAGCATTTGTACCCTGACCTTCTTTTCATGTAACTAAAGGGCATAAACTCTTCTTTCTGACATTAAGCATTTTGATAGTTAAAATTAAACAAAATAGTTTCCAGTGGCTCATCATTTTCCATTACCCAAATATAAGATTAAAGTTCAATTATAGCAGATTATTTAAAGAAACACCTTCTGATTTCCAACACTTTAACATTGCTGTGGAAAAGATCCCCATCTCAAGCCTCTTCCAATCATGTCCTTGGTGCTCTCATGTCAAAAGTGAAAGATGTGCTCTCTAAGTCAAAAGCAAACATAAGCACTTAGCATTTCGTAAATTTAGCTCAATTTTTTGAATCATGCCTATAAGTCAAAGACTGTTAGTAAGTACACTTGACCCTGATCTTCCACAGAATGAGTTCTTGAAATCAACAGCTTGCCCTGCCTAAATATTTACCTTCCACCATCACTAAAATACGTGCTTCTATCTATGTGTTGAAATAATATTCCTGATTTAAATAATGTTCTCTCATTCTAGGACAGATACAGGAAAAAAAAAAAAAATCATGCCAGCAGCACGGAACACACAAGCTAAAATATCCCTGCCCCAACTGCTTTGAGATGGTAAATAAGACTTCATGAATAAGCCTGAAAAAAAGAAGACTTGGTTGCACAAAGACAAAAAAAGAAGAAAAATATTCACTTGGAAAACCTTTCTGGGATCATTAATTTGAACATCCGAAATAGAGAAAATGCTTCTATTCATTAAGGTGAAAGCAGGTTACAATGAAGGAAATTCTGCAAGCTGAATATGTTTCAGCCTTCTCCAGAAAATCTTACATCAAGAAGAATCACCAGCCATCCTATGCTTTGCCATGTTTTACCCAGCACGTGATGGAAAGCAACTTAGAAAAACCCCAAAACGTCATACTCGTTCTCAACCAATCTTACCCATTTTGAAAATGGGGAAAATGGGAATTCCACTGATAGATTTCATTTGCTTGCACTGATATGTTTTTAAGTGGTTAAAAATCAAACATGAAGTTCTTTCAAGTAATTTCAATACCCAGAAACCCCAAAGCATGAGATTTGAAATGATGATTTTGTCTCAGATAGAGTTGTAGGTTCAAAATTGAACTGAAAAGCGTTTATTTGCTAAGTGCATTGGGGGTGGGGAACGGGATTTCAGCCTAGTAGCTGGAACTTCTGAAGCAGGTGGAATCAGCATTTTTCTTACCCTGTGGAAGTAGCACTCCTGATTTTCCACATTGCAGGCAACACATGTTTCCTTAAAAAAAAAAAAAAAAAAAAAAAACTTTTGAGGCTCTCTTTGATGCTGTATTTATGTCTCATCCAGAAGTGGGAGGAAGAAGTTCAGCTGTTTGTAAATAGAAGGCAGCATGTGAGAGAATCATAATAATTTGCACTCTGATAATATCTTGCATTTGAAATTTCAAAAGGCTTTACAAATGTCCCTGGGGCACAACCCAGCCAAGGTAGTAACTTAGTTGCAAAGTCCATCTCAGAAGCCATACTGTCCTGGCTCTCCTTTGCCAGCTGCTAAATCATGCACTCTAAAAGTCACGCCAAGAACAAAGATTACATCGCCAGGGCCGACCCCCTGTCAGAACAGAACATGCATTAAACTTTTGCCAGCACATGGAAATCATTGCTGGTCCTGGGAAAAGTCTTTTGTTGTCCATGAGATGATGGATCACATCTTCACAGCTGGAGATTAAACAGATCCAAAGATGTAGCGGTCCCCACCTTTTGCCTTCATTCCAAAGGAGTAATAAACAGGGGATACGAAAGCCACTCATCCTCCCCCATGTCCAGCTGCTTTTCCTACCTACCCTCTACCGAATGCTCAATACTAATTATGTTTTAAAATGTCAAATGCTATTTGTTTTGAGATTTTTAAAAATGTCTTCTGAGAGGCAAAACTGTTTAAATTCTGATAATGAATGCACAGCTTTTAAAGTCAACACGTATTTCTCCCTTGGCCATGCTGGTGATTTTGGAAATCTTTTGCAGAGACAAGGAGTAATATAGGTCTTCAGAGAGTTTTCCGTACACTAAACAAATCTCAAACTAGCACTTAACATGGACACCGTGCTTATTTATAGAAACTACGTGCAGGTCATGCAAATAAACACATGCACGGTCACAAACATATCCTAGAAAATCAATATATAACAGAAGCTGCTCTCTGTTTTCCCACCAATGTGTTCAAATTAAACACAAAGTCAACTTGCTCTATAGGATGTTTTAATTTCTTGGGCTGAATTCAGCTTATTGCCTATTTTTGTAAATAAAGTTTTATTGGCACACATACACACCCATTTTTTTTTAGTCAATTGCCTTTGGCTGCTTTCTTGCTACAACAGCAGAGTTGAAGAGATGAGACCGTATGGCCCACAAAGTGGGAAATATTTGCTAACTGACCCTTTACCAAAAGAGTTTGCTGACCTCTTTTCATCCGTGAAATGCTTTAGTCAAAGAACATTCTAGAAGATTCAAAAAGCAGGAAAAAAAAACAAACCTCACCCTTTCAGAGGCACATCAGGAGAGGCAGCCTGATGAAAATACCCTTTTTGATTATGACTCTCTGTGGTACTCCATCACCTGCCTGCTGTCACCAAGGAACTATCCATTAGGTGAGCAGCAATTACTAGAGTTTCCTAACTTTTCGTCTTGAAAATAAAGGTAGAGGGCAGCAGCTAGAAGTCATCTAACCCAACCTTCTGCACAATGAAGGAATCACAGCAACAATGAAGGAATCTCAGTTGTGAAATGAGATCACGAAAGCTCTGCTTGAGCCGCACATCACAATGCATACCATTCCATATGCGGACAATTCTAATTGTTAGTGTTTCCTTATATTGGGCAGAAATCCTGTTCCTTGTGCGTACACAGCAATTTGGCAAATGTTGGGAAACTGCAATCAGACATGGTGAGTTTGTGGGGATGCTTCCCACCCCCACATCCTCTTTTCCCCAGGCTAATTAGCTAAGTCCCTCAACTGTGTCTAGTGGGCCAGAGTTTTGATACTTCTACACTCCCATTGTCCTCATGCAGCCACAAACCAAGTTTCCCTTCCGACATTATCAGAACCTCTTCTCTCTTCTGGTTTCTTTCCAATAGCATATAAATATATTCAAGCCTTCCCCCAAAGTGGGCATATTGAAGAGGAAAAAAAACTCAAGAAGTTAAATGCTGCTTTGCTGTTGTAATTGTTCTAGCCATCATGCTTCCTCTTCATCACATCTCGTGTTGACCCAGATCCCACCTTGCTAACAAACGGCAGTGTTTATGGCTCCGTACAAACAGCATGGGACTAGAACTCCAAGGATTCAAGGTCTAGTGCAGTCCCTGCCACTATGTAAGTCTTATGAATTCAAGGAAATTGTTTCATCTGTGTGGGCCACTGTTTCCTCATCTATAAAATTTCTTCCTTCTAGAAAGGACTGTGAGTATCCCCCCCTTTCCCCTTTCTGGAGTTATAGACCACTTTGAGAATCCAACAGATGCATTCAGACTTTTTCCTGAAAAAAAAAAAAAAAGAGAGAAATGTACATACACATTCTGTGGATTGAGAAGGACAAGGGTGAGAGGATAAGAGGCAGGTGGGTTTCAGGTCATTTAAAAGCCCTGCTTTTCCTACCAAGCATTGTCCTGAAGGTATTGAAAGCCCCATTAAGACTTTCCAAACAGGGCAGTGACATTACCATATTATTGCTTTATATATATAGTGGTCATTGCTGTAGAGAATGGGGGGATAGGATGGAGGTCAGGGTGTGGAATGGGGGGTGAGTGAAAAGACAGAGAGGGGGCCCTGATGGAAGGCTACTCCTTGTCAAGATTATTGCTGCTCAAAGTGTGGTCAATGAATCACCAGCAACAGAAGAATCATCTAGGAGCTTGTTAAAAATGCAGTATCTCAAGCCCTACCCCATATCTTCAAAATCAGGGTCCATACTTCAACAAAGTCCTGATATGATCTGTACTTTGATAAAGGAATGCAAAGGTAGATTTTTAGTTAAGAGGCCCAAGGGAGGCAAAGAGATGAACCAAAATTACGGCAGTGCATATGCAAAAGAGGCAATACATTTGAGAGTAACGGGCCAAGAAGGATTGACAAAATTTTATAGCATTGGATGTGAGAAATGTAATAGAGGAGAGCTCAAGGAAATGCTCAACATTCTAGATTGGACTACTGGGCAGATTTACTGATATTTACCTGAAATAGGGAATACAAGAGGAAGAGAAATTTTGGAGGACATTACCAAATTCATTTGTGGCATGTTAAGTTGAAGCACCTTTTAGACTTTGCTGTAACCACGTTCAATGAGCACTTAGGAAAAAAGGTCCTTGATGAAAATAAAGATTTAACAGTCAATGTCTAGAGATGGTACCTGAAGCTGTAAAAGGCGATGCTGCTACCCAGAAGGAACATATAAATAATATGAGAGAATAAGAGGAAAGAAGTGAATGACAGAAAAGAGATAAGAAAAGTATGAGAACAAATCCTAAGGTAACCATCAGTTAAGAAGAAGACAGAAAACTGAGTCACTCAAGAAAACTAATATCAGTGGAGCAGAGTGTTAACTGACCTGCAATATCCAGTTTCCTCCTTTCTCTTTTAATAGAAGCCCCTGGTTTTAGCTCAGTGTATGGTTTCCCAAAACAACATTTCCCAGCTACTCTTATAGCTTAGTTCTGGCCCATGGGAAATGGAAAGATGTGATAAATGCCTCTCCTGGACTACTGCTACCCTTATAATAAGGGATGTGCCTTCTATCCCTTTGTCTTCCTCCATCCTTGCTGTCTGGAATGCAGATGTGATGGCAGGAACTATAGCAACCGTAGGACAGAGGCTCTCACCACACATTGAGGATGGCTCAGCCACCCTACCTACCTTGGTATTTTGGTGTCTTTTTATTATGGCAGTTTGTGCTGTAAACTACAAATTGAAGAAATCTAAGAGGTAACATAAAAAAATACAAAAAAAAAAAGATGTAGAAATTAAGAGAGGAGAGTTTCCAAAGGTGGGCACAGTCAACATTGGTAAATGCTTCCAAGTTCAAGAAAGATGAGGACTAAAAGTCTCCTGATTTGAAAATCGGGAGAACAGCAGTTACAGTATTAAGGTCAGGTACAATGAGGCATGAGTGCAGTAAGTCAAAGCAAATGGAAGGTGAGAAAGAGAAGACAGGTATAGAAACTTGTTCAGGTTGTTGCGAGGAAAGAAATGAGAAACGAGGCCTCTACCTTCAGGGGACAGGGAGGGAGGGCTTGGTAAAGGAAAGATTGTACTTTGCTTCTTTTCAGGGTAGTCTAGACTTTAATGTGTCTGTAGGTTGAGAGAAAGGAGCCAGGGAAAAGAAAGAGGTGAAAATAGAAGAGAAGGAGCAGATACAATTGTTAGAGCAAGGACTTATGGAAAATGAACTTACGGAAAGGACTTACGGAAAGTAAGGGGCAAGAGAACAGGTGGAAAGGGAGCCCTGGGCAAGAGGTAGACAGAGTGGCTTTATAGATTCCAGGTTCCAAGCCTCATTACGACCCATAAAGCTGGTTGATGGGGTGGAAAGGTGGCCCCAGATGCCCCCCAGGTACTCACACAGGTGCCCATAGGGCCAAAAATGAAATAATAGCTAAAGCCGCAGATGACCGTGGAGACACACTGAGTGGGCATTCCAGACAATCCCTGCAATTCCCGTCTGTAGGTTCTGCTTCCTGGGATATGAATCTCAAGCCACTTAAGAGCAACTGAGAAACCTCAGAGCTGTGGTTAAAGAAGCTGCGGACCGACTCGCAAAAATCACACTTGCCTTCTAATTCGACTTTAGCCTGTTAGCTTATAAGCCAGTCTCATGTTTTACTACCTGTATTTATACAAGATGTCGAGAAAATGTTTTATGTCATGAAAGGTGAAAAGCCTGGAAATCAAGAGAACAATTAAACTGTCCGAGGAGAAAGTACTTTTTGGTGTTGACACTGACTCAATGTTTACAATAGAGCTTGTTCAGGAAACCTTCAATGATTCGTATAGAAAACAAAATCAAGAAATTACTTTGTCAACGTGGGCAAATTTAACCTCCAGAGATTGGGGCGGGGGATGTCGGGGAGCAGTTCTGTAATTACAAGTCACGCGGAGGTACTTCATTCTTGGCAGTGATACGGTGGCACAAATTGAAAAGTATGTAGTGACAGTTGGTCGCAAAAATCCTAGAGAAAAAGAAGCCTGCCAGGTACCAATCCGTGCATGACAAGATCATCTCAAATGCATGGATGACTCCTATTTTTCCTCTACAACTTAATGTTGGTTCTACAATATGTGATGTTTGAAATGTTATGATTATCACTGGCTTCTCACGTGGTCTCAGGGGACACCAGGCACTTTTTTTCCTGCTCCCTACACTCAGGCCAAAGATACAGAGGGCTGAAAAATATTTTTTTAAAAATTGGGGGGTAAGGAGAGGGTTGGTTATAAAATTGGGGATTTTTGAGAACTCTACAAATAAACTCTTCCGATTTTGAAATTAACAATGAGAAATAATTTTAAAAAATTAATGGGAGGCAATGTAAACATCAGAATGGCAACAAACATTGATTGAGTCCTTCTTCCAAGGAAGGGAAAGAACTGTGCTTTCTCGTGTTATTATTTCTTCTTTCTTCTCTTCACTCCATTAGGAATTATTAGGCACTTACTTTGAACTTGGCATTGTCCAAGGCACCAGGTGGTGGTGGTAAACAAAAGAGAGACAATCCTTGCCCTCAGAGAGTTTAGACTCACGTAAAGGGGACAGATATTTAACAGGCATTTGACAAATAATTATACAAATAATTACTTAATTACAGTTGTGGTAATTGCATGAAGGAAAAATACAGAGTTACATTAAAATATATAATGGAGGATCAAACCCATCTAGGGGGTCAGCATATCTTCTCCCAGGACATAACACTAAGAATGAGCGTGGATTAGCCTGGCTAAGTGAAGAGCAGTGTTAGAGGCAGAAAACAAAAGACACGTGAAAAGGCCAGTGTGGGGTGAAGGGACAGATCACATAGCCTCAATGCTACAGTCATGGAAAATGTGAAAAAGAAACTGGCCATGTCTCACTGACTGCTCTCTTATCTCCCCACAGTCTACTGTTCCCTGGGTTACTATTTCCCACTTCCTTCCTCACTGCTTTTATAACATTTAGAAGTGTTTCGTTTTGTACTCTTATTTTTCAGAAATAGGTTCATGAAATGTCCAAAAGAACCTGTCTCCAGAAACCAGGAGTGCTTCCTAGACAGTTTTATGAGGAAGCAAGCCTTGTTGAGCTCTGGCTCCCACCGTTGAATTGGGTATTTCTTCACTATGTTTTCTATGTTCTAGCAACTTCTATAACAGAGTCCTTTAAAGCCCAGGTTCTGAATTCATTCGGCCTGGGTGGGAAACCTAACTCTTTTTGCTGTTACTGGGACAGTCTGAGGCAAGTTAGTTTCCATCTCTAAGGTCTCAACGGCTTCAGTGACAAAACGGAGCCCAGAAGACTACTCTGCCTCACAATTTGTTGTAAGGAAATGAGTTAATACCCGTAAAGCCTTTAGGTCCTGATATATAATAAACATACCATATAATAATATGTAATATAATATAGTTATCTAAATAATAATATATTAATATAATGAAATATAATAAACACAACAAATATTGGCTATTACAGCACTTTATGTAGATACTGCCTGCTTTACATAACTCTTCCCCTTGAGTTTAAATTTCTTAAAGATCATTTTAGCCAGTGTCTGAAAAAGCACATGGAATGTAGTAAATGCATTGATAACTATTTATTGAATGAATTAATTATATATTCAAGCAGTGCATGAACTAGTATAGATGTGATTTCTGCCTAAGAATCAGACCCTTTCTACCTTTAAGCATCTGCTCTTTAAAGAGTCATGTTATTTACATTCCATCAGTTTATGGATTTATAGCTTGAAAAATAATCTGACCTACAAATGGATAGGGCACAGTTACTGAATAAACTGTGTGCCTGTTTTGTTTAAACTGTTTTGAGGTAATAAAAATATGCTCATGTGTTTTGTTTTTTTTAAGTAGTTTGACTATAAAATACCAAGGGGTATTCTGAGAGCTCCTGTCAGAAGGCCCCTGGACCAATCAGACAGGGTCTGGGTTTATGCAACCAGATGTATTAAGTGCTATTATGTTCTACACAATGTTTTAGGTGCTATAGACAATTAAGATCTTCCAGAGACAATGGTGATGAGTCATTGTGTATTAAGTGTCAGACTTAATCCCTTTTTAATCCTAGGAGGTAAATTCTATCATCCCAGCATAGGGGCTTGAAGGAATTAGAAATTGGTTCAAAGCCAGATTCCTCTTCAGAGCCTTTCTTTCAAATTACCTTTCTGGTTTTATCATGGAAGTGTACTTTTAACTATCTCTTTCAAGGTTGGTTGACTAAGGCATAAAGCAGGTTTATTTTGATACTATGTAACCCCACCTTGCCTTTTCCCCAAGGCTGAAGTAGAATATTGAGGAAGAGAGGAAATATAAAATAAATATGGGGCTCAGGGATTTTGGCTCCAGGAGTAAGAGAAAAGCAAACTGGAACTCAGCAGCTGGGAAGCAGAGGAGTGAGATGCTTGGGCAAGAATAATAGTCTCTCACATGAGGTCTGTCTTAGTTGCTCCCCTGTGTAAGAAGGTGGTACTAGGTATACCAAAGTCATCTTCTCAGACTCCACTGAACCCAGCTCATTACATCTTCATACACTGCCATCTGAAAAATCAGTAAAAGTCCAGAAGAGAGTAGTGAGAAGTGTCAAAGACCTTGATTTATTCAGGGCCAATAAGTGAAACCAATGGCCAAACGACACACTCCAATACAGGCAAGGAGAGGTTGCTTAGCACAAACTTGGAGTGGTGGTTGTTAAATGTCTTGTAACTGAACCTAAGAATCAGTATTGCAGAATCACAGAACCCTCTCTAAACACACCAGACAATAGACAATAGGTTGCAAAATTCTTGTCTGAATAATTGAATATGCTAGAATCTTCCTCTGCAGTTCAGGGAGCACCTGGGTCATTGCTGTCAGTTGGTAAATGTACATAGAACAAAAATTCATTCACAATTCTGGTTGAAGAACCTGTTTTACTAATGGCAGAGGATCACATAATTGGAAGTTGAATGAAACACATGTCAGGTGCAGTCAGAGCTATTAATATTTCCGGCAACAGATCTAAAAGGAGAGGAAGAAGGAAGAAAGATTGGAACCAACAAAAGCCATAGTGCTATATCTGTCCTGACACAGAAAAAAGACTTGCCAAGTAAGATGCAGATACCTGTAAATAGATCAAATAGCAAACAGGCATTAATATAACTAGGAGAAATTTATCATGGAGCTTTTGAACTGGAAATTTTATTTCTAAATTTGCCAATCCAGATTTTATGGAATGCAGTTATGATGTAGCTGATAAACTTACTCAGAATTGTTTCCTTGATGTACATCATCCTCTGTATAAGAATCTGAGTCTTCCTTAAAGGTTTATGACGTCCAGAATTTGGGGTTCTCCTTGAGGCTAAGGCAATTGCTTTTTTAGTTGGTTTCCCCTGTCCTTGCCTTCCTCTCCTACATTCCCATAGTTTACTGTCTACATAACAGCCAAAGAGATCACTTAAAAATCTAAATTAGCTCATGTCACTCCTCTGCTCCCATCTTTTCTCAAGTAAAAGTCAAAAGCCTTAAAACGTATTATAAGGTATTACATGATCTAGTCACCTAACACCTCTCAGATTTTAACCCCTATCATTCTCCCCTCTACCCCTGCATTTTAGTCAGCCCGGGATTGCTTCACCTTGAATGTACCAACCAAGTTCCCAATTCAAGTCCTCTGCACTTGCTGTTTCCTCTTCCTGGAATGTACCTCCCTTGGGGACCTGCATGGTTCATTGTGAATTTTATATAGGATTCAACTCAAATCAGTGCCAGAGAGATCAGAGACTCCTTCTCTGACCTCTCTTTAGAGAAAGTGACAACACTCACCACCACCATCATTATCCTTCTACATTCATAGCCATAATCATAAACCTACAGTTTCAAGAAGATTTGTAGTTGATGAAATGACACTGCATTCCACTTCCGCAAAGATGAAATAGGTGTAATTTCCCTTATCGTTCCTGATAAGTGCAACAAAATACCCTTGACCTTTATTTATAAAACAAACAAAACTCAGAAAGGTGGAGAGAAGGAAGCAGAAAGGCTAAGGAACTCCAAAGTCAAGGAATGACATGGTGTGAGCTCCCTGGGTATCCTTTTCACCTCATATATCCCAGGAACCTGGAAATAGCAACAAGCACAGTCCAAAAAAGTCCCAGCAAAACACTGCTATTCATAGCCAAATGACCAGAAAAAAAAGGGCAAGACAAAAAAAAGCTCCACTCCAGACAAGCAGAACAGAAAACAATAAAATAAAATAGGGTAGCCCCACTCCCACCCACATCAGCAAAAGCAGAAGGCAGAAACTAGACTACACTCTCGGCAGGCTGTAATGAAGCACACACATGTACACACACACACACCTGCCCCATACACACACAGGTAGTGTCAGAGATTTAGTAAAGATCCCCGACAAATGGTAATGATCCGTGCTCAGTGTCAGTGGAGGCCAAATGGGGGGCCTGGGTTTCCACCCCCACCTGGCAGTCATGAAGCCCCCATTCCCATAGGGGTGGTCAAGACTTTACCAGTGCCCAGCAGTAATGAATCCACACTCTCTTGCCACCGTGTGGTCAGTAGAGGTCATATGCAGAGCAGTAAAGAGGCGTCATTACTCCCAGGTAAGATGTCTATCAGTGGAGGCCCAGTGCAGAGCTGGATCTCCCACCCTTGACTCTCAGGAATGAGAAGCCCTCCCTCTATTTGAGGGTCAGTGCAGGCTGAGCAGTGAGGAGGATCCTGGTTATCAATATCTGCCTGGCAGTAAGGAAGTGGTATTTCCCCTTTCCCCTGGAGAAGCAGTGTCAGAGGAAGTCAGCTCAAATAGAAGGTTTAACTAAGAATAAGAGTCTCAAAAAATAATATCCCAAATACCCAGGTTTCAAATGAAAATCACCTGTCATACCAAGAACCAGGAAGACCTCAAATTGAATGAGAAAGGACAATCAAAAGACGCCAATTCTGATGACAGAGATGTTAGAATTATCTGACAAAGACTTAAAAGCAGCCAACATAAAAATGCATCAATAAGCGATCATGAACATGCTTAATATAAACTAAAGAACAGAAGGTCTCAACAAGGAAATAGAAAATTTCGGTAAAGAAATAGAAGATAGAAAGTACACAATAACTGATATAAATATCTCAAGGGGTGGGTTTAAAATCAGAACAGAGGGAACAGAGTAAAGCATATGTGAACTTAAAGACAAAACAATAGAAACTATACAAGCTGAAATGCAGAGAAAACAGACTGAAAAAAAAAATTAGCAGAGTCTCAGAAACCTATGGGTCTATAACAAAATAGCTAACATTCACGTCATCTGAATCCTGGAAAGACAGACGAAAGGTGAGAAGAAGAGAAAACTAAACTCAAAACAAGCAGAAGGAAGGAAATAAAGATAAAAGTAGAAATCAATAAAACTGAAAACAGAAAGACAATAGAGAAAATCAATAAAACAGAACTGGTTCTTTGAAAAAAATCAATAAAAATGACAAACATTTAGCAAAACTTACAAAGAAAAAATAGAGAAGACATAAATTACCAATGTGGCGAATTTGGGGAATAAAACGGTGACAATTTTGATTAACAAATGAATTCAGCAATATATCAAAAGAATTAAATACCTAACCAAGTGGGGTTTATTTCAGGTATGCAAGCCTGTTTCCAACTTTGAAAATCAATAAATTAAACAACCATATTAACAGAGTAAAGAAGTAAAATCACAAGACCGTACCAATTGATGTAGAAAAATCATTTCACAAAAGTTATCACCCATTCATGATAAAAAAAAATATGAAGAGAAAATAGGAATAGAGGGAAACTCCCTCAATCTGATAAGGAACATATACAAAAACCTACAGCTAACACTGTACCTAATGGTGAAAGATGAAGAGATTCTTTTCTAAAATTGATCTCTCTGACCACTGTAATTCAATATAGTGCTATAAGTGCTAGCCAGTGTGATAAGGCAAGAAAAGGTGATAAAATGCATACAAATCAGAAAGGAAGAAATAAAACTCCAGTTATCCCTTCCACATTGCAGTGCTTGGGAGTACAGCACCCAATGTGATCAGGAAAATCCTCATAAAACTGGCCCTCCCTTTGTACCAGAGAAGTCTGAAATTTTCTTTTTCTTTCATGGGGTGTATACAGTACATTATTGTAAAATTAGGGCTAAGTATTATATAATACTATACATATATTTTATGCATTTCTGAGTTTCTGAACTTTTTTTTTCTGTGTTGTCTGCTGGTCTTCACATGCCATCTGCAGCTTCCACAAAAATCCCCCAAAATGCCTGTATTAGTCAGCCAAAGGGGTCCTGATACAAAATACCAGAAATCTGCTGGCTTTTATAAAGGGTATTTATTTGGGGCAGAAGCTAACTGTTACTAGGCCATAAAGCATAAGTTACTTCCCTCACCAAAGTCTGTTGCCACGTGTTGGAGCAAGATGGCTGCCGACATTCAGCCTTCCTCTTCCTCTTAAGTCTCTGTGGTCCCAGCTTCTTCCAATGTCAGCTGTAGGCCATCAGGCTCTCTCAGCTGTGTCTCTCCCCCTGGGCTTGATTCTCTCCAGGCTCAGGCTTGCTTCTCTCCACAAGGTCAGCTGTAGACTATCAGGCGAACAGCTCCTCTCTCTTCCAGGGCCCTCTGCCGTGTCTGTGGAGCTGTTTCTATTCCTCTGTGTTCTTCTCCTGTATGTTTACTTACCAAAGAGGCGGGGACTCAACTTCTTACTGACGTGGCCCAATCAAAGCCCTAATCATAATTTAATCATGCCCAGGTACAGATCAGCTTACAAACATAACCCAATATCTATTTTTGGAATTCATAACCAATGCCAAACTGCCACAATTCCCATTTAATTTTTTATGTTGTAATAAAAATATACTGAATATACTGAAACCATGATAAGGAAAGTCTCAGTGTGGAAGAGATAACTGTATCTCAATTTCCAGGTGCTATGATAGTCTGCACATAAAATCCCAAGGGATTTCCCTCCCTCCCCCAAAAAATCTTCTAAATCTAATAATTGAGTCCATCCAGACTACAGGATACAAAATAAAATACGCAAAAATCAATTGTATTTCTATATACTAGCAATGAACATGTGAGCACGGAAATTAAAAATATAATACTATCTACTATCACTAAAGAAAAAGAAATGCTTAGATGGAATCTACCAAAATATATACAGAATTTAGATGCTGAAAACTACAAACTGCTGATGAAAGAAATCAAAGATATAAATGGATACACATACCATGGATTAGAGAGCTCAACATAATAAAGATGTCATTTCTCCCCAAATTGATATACAGGTTTAATATAATTTCTATGAAAATCCCAGCAAGATTTTTTATAGATAAAGACAAGATTATTCTAAAATTTATATGGAAATGCAAAAGAATAGAATAGCTAAAACAATACTGAAAAGGAAGTATAAAAGGGGAAGAATCTGTCTACCCAGTTTCAAGACATGATACAGCTTCAGTAACCAAGATTGTTTGATACTAGTACTTAGCTAGATATACAGGTCAGTGGGACACAATGAAGAACCAAGAAATAAACTCACACCAATGTACCCAACTGATTTTTGACAAAGATGCAAAAGCAGTTCAGTGGAAGGAAGATAGTCTTTTCAACAAATGGTGCTGGAGTAATGGGACATCCACAGGTAAAAAAAAGTCAAAGTATCTCTAAAAATCTCCTAGAACTCATAAGTGAGTTCAGCAGAGTCACAGGATATACATGCAAAAATCAATTGTGTTTCTACAATTTCCTAAACCTCATACCTTATCCAAAAATTTACTCAGAATGTATCACACACTTAAATGTAAAATGTAAAACTGTAAAATTTTTAGAAAAAGAAAACATAAGAGAAAATCTTCTAGATCTTAGGCAATCCAAAGCTATCTTAGACTTCATAACAAAAACACAGTTGATAAAAGGAAAAACTGATAAATTGGATTTCATCAAAATTAAAAACTGTTGCTATGTGAAAGACCCTGTTGACAGGATAAAAAGACAAGATCAAGCTCTGAGAAAATATTTGCGAAATCGTATATCCAACAAAAGACTATTCAATGGAATAAATAACTCTCAAAGCTCAAGTAAAAAAAATCCAATATGAGCAAAAACTATGAATTATTTCACTGAAGATATTATGCAACTGGTAAATAAGTACATGAAAAGATGTTTATCATCATTAGCTATTAGGAATGTGCAAAATAAAACCACAATGAAGTATTACTACATATTCATCAGAGTAGCTTAACTAAAACCAAATAGTGACAGCACCAAGCGCTGACAAGATTGTGGGGAAACTGGATCACTCTTACATTGCTGATGAAAATATAAGATGGTATAGACACTCTGCAAAACAGTTTGGAA